>JAQIWI010000016.1:0-153388 GCA_034698825.1 Deuterosminthurus bicinctus
CCAAAAGTGCCATAACCTTAGAATGTCGGGAGTTATTCACGATTGCAAGTGTATACTTTAAATTGGCCCACCCTGTATATGAAATACTGTCATCATCGTCATCATCATACATATCGCTCTGTCCCACTTTCATCTGGTTCAAATTCAAATATTTGTTGCGTTCTAATTTCGCCGATCAAATCGTATCGTTTGACTGGGTGTGAGGTGCATAGTTATAGCCACACACACGAGGAGTAAAACATGTGTTTCCAGACACAAAGGAAGTGAGAAGAGAGATGCATTTATGTGGTGGTGTACATTTTTAAAATATTCTACTAACTGTGGGAATGGATAGAAAATTGGAGAAGTTGTAAAAACCTTGGACGATAAATTAGACTGGTGATTAAGGGGAACAAAGTGGGCCGCTTGAGTCATGTATGTACGTGATCTGAGGGAGTAGCTCTCACAGACACAACAGAAACTTGAACTACAGACTGTATTATCATCATCCTAATGGCTCTTACTACGAGAGAAATTGAGTTCTTTAACTCTGCCATAGAGCTTCTGGTTTGATAGACAGATAGTACACACATCGGTTACCACTTGCACCAGAACATGAAAATGAGCCAAGTGGAACAAGTTTTGTTTGACCGACCAACAGACAGAAGAGGTGTATCATAGACAGAATGCATTGAAAATGAATGCATAATTTTACCCAAGAAAACAAACCCAATTGGCAAATGAGGCTGGTCCGGCAGACTGTGCGAATTGAGGCTCTCATCACCACACGAAGGGTTGAAAATCTGCATCACGACCGACGTCACCATGCATGCCCAATGACTCTGTGCAATTTTGTATCGAACAACTGCAACATCGTCGGTTGCAATAAAAGACAAACACTCGGAGGAAAACATGATGCTCGTCAACAGACGTACAAATCCATTGAAATACAAGGGAGTGTGTGTGTGTGTGAACTGTTTGTGAAAGTATAAAATATACATGTTTTGGAGGGTGCAAAGTGCCCCCAGGAGTGTCATCCCTTGCTCTGTCTACCTCCTGGTGCATGCATGAATGAAGAAAATCCAATTTCTGCATGTGAATTATTTAAACGACCATTTGCTTTTATTCCCTAATTGAGCATCAAGAAGAGCTTGCACCTGACAACAGCTTTGTGCCGTTGTTCTTCGTGCTGTGTTTATGATGAGGAAACGACTTTCCTTGCTGCACCCATAGGAACAAACAAGCCGTGGCGATAAACAAAGTTCAAGAGTCTCCAGAAAATTCAATTCACTGTGTAATACAGGAGAGTATTCATGTGAAAAGGGCAAATTGGTATTCCGTGTGCACACTGGTCACCTTGCAGAATGTAACGGACGAACTCAAGTTGGTCCGTATGGAGTAGAATTTTTAGTAGGTAGTGAAAATGGTGTGCGGAAATAAATGGACTTTAAAATTGTCTATTTCTAAAAGGAATGTCAATGGATGGTGATAATAATGGGCTCATCCTCTTGTCAATTTATTTTTGTTCCGGTTTAAACACACAACACTCTGTTGTGTGGATGGATGAAAAGGAAGTCGTGGGCATCACAAGTATGTCAGACGGGAGAGTGAGAGAGTATAGAGAGATGAGACTGACTATTGGAATTTTAAATTAGGAGATATTTGACGTTGAACTTCTTTCTGGGTCATCACACATTACACACATCTCAGCGTGTTAAAACTTGTAAGCCTCTCACCACACAATAATAATAACAACGTTTTTTCAATGACGCACTCACTCCCACCTAATTCTTGGTACTGTCATCTCATCATCATCATATCAAGCTTGGCAAAGTTTTCATCCATTAACATTTGTAATCGCGTCATATATTAAAAAAAAGTACAAGGGCTGCTGGAAGGCATGTGTGCAAGGGGGCGGAGTATAAAAAGAAGATTAGCAGGCAATGTTTCACTGACCCTGAAATCCTGTGCGTCTTGGTCCCGGTGTGGCAAGAGGCGACCAGCCGGCCGGCCGCACGTGGAAAATTTATAATGCGTGAATTATTTTCGATGGTTGTCACGGGAGAAGACACGATTTAATTGAGAGTCATCATCATCAGAAGAAGTACACCACAGTCGTCTTGGCGAAGTTTAAAGGGCAGAGAAGGAGGAGGAGATAAAAGGGTTGAGCCTCATTGTTTCATATTCACACCTCTCACCATATGGATGTACTGAGACGTGGCAAAGGAAATGCTCATCATCAAGCTGTGTTTATGTATAAGGAAACATGCTAAGATGGTGATGATAGCGACCGCACCACTGCGTACACGCATATTTGACTTGCAGTAAAAGCGGAACTGGAGTGAGTCGGAATTCCGAGCCAAAAAAAGTCAAATACTAAGAAGTTTTGTAACTGAACCTGGTCCATTTCCAAAGGAAACTTTATTTAACCTAAAATGACCAGGTGGGTGGAGGCTCAGACTTATTCGTGGCACGTTCATCAACTCCGCTCAGACACTATGATTGCCCTTGAAATCCTCTTCACATTTCATGTCTTGCCACCTGCCATATCTTCTTCTCGCTTCTGTGTTTATGACCTCCTCCTGGTTCGGGGCCAATTTTCGCTGGGCATAACAAGAAGTTCTGTTTAGAAGTGTGATAGGGCTAATGCAAGCATGGTGGTAGTCAGGTCCAAAGACAAACAAGCTTATGGAGCTTCCCTTCAAAACTCAGATAATGGAACAGTTGGCTGCTGTATTGCAAGAAATTCGGCAGATGAGATAAAGGGTAATGAAAAGTGAGGGCGAGACAGAGGATTTGCTCATGAAAAAGTCATTGCCACATGTTTTTAAAACACTTGGCTCCGCAAAAATCCAATGATGACCTATTGTTTCAATTTGGAATCCTTGGAAATTAATGACTTTTTCGTCAAAATAACAACGCATTCTTTCTTCATTTGCATGCGTCCGCCTTAAGTAAGCCTTTGGCTGGCATACGAAAAAAAATTCTATACGACTGGATTTTTTACCATTGAGGTGATGATACAAATGGTGCAAAAAATTAGCGAATGATTCCGACCGCCTGCTAACACATTTTTCTTGGCGTTTATAATAGTTGCTCTGCACAATCATGGCAGTCATCATTGCTATTTTATGGCGGAGGCTTACACGCAAAGAAGTGGTTGTCTGTATGTGTGTTTATGATAAAACATGAAGGGGTACACGAGTAAATCGGAATACGATGGAAGATGACCGATGGCGACGGTTTAAGGAAGTAATTTGAAACATGTTTGAGGGCCACAGTTGCAATTATTTCAAGATGACAGAAATTAGTAATTATTCACAGTCAATGCAAATGTTATGAGTGTTTGGTTGTGTAGATTCCTTGACCATGCCCTTAGTCTCTAACTAGTTGGCTGGCATGTGGTTGTAGGGCCCATAATGGTAATTGAGAATAATAGTGTGCCAGTTGATTGGCTATTATCATTGTTATGCAAACGGGGACTATCGTGCAAGAAAACTCTCCTGTTTTTTTTGTAGATGCTCCAGCGCGTCATTTATTTTACACCTTTTTGTTTTTCTTTTCATTTTAATGGTGTGACCCTTCATACCTAATTAGCAAGCTGATAATTTATGCCGCAGAGCTTGCTTTTTCAGTAGAATTGAAAGGGATATGAGAGAATATGTAGGATTATTAACCAGATGAGACATGAGACAATCTACCTGGCCTCGGGCAAGTTGTGAAAATCGTTTGTTCTGCAGCAACCTCATGCTATTTGAATTCGTTGAAACAATACATTTGGGTTTCTGATGTTGATGGTCAATACGTTATGAGGATCTCCAGGGAGATGAATTATGGATGCTAAGCGAGGTACTCATAACAGAACTGTTGACAGAGCAGCAATATTCCAATGGGCCATTGAGCAGTGATTTGCTTTTCGATTCTACTTTTAAATGCTCTCGACGTGTGCGTCTGATGTTCCTCTACATATATTGTTTATATATTCCATAGGCGTGCGTTAAGAGCCCTATTACTATTACGATTATCATTGCACATAATCCTGACATTGTTGTTAGTAAACTTGAAGTTAAATAATAATCTTCGTGTTTTTCTCCTCATAAGTAAATCAACTGTATCACAAGTGATGCCATTTACAAAGGAAGCTGCATTATATGCACACAAATGTGCTTACCCATCACTTGTTCAAACAGCTTGCCTTGGCTCTCGTTCAATATTCGAGGTTGAACTTGAGGTGTGATTTGGGTCGCTTGTTAACATGCAAGTGGAGTGAATGAAGTAATCCGTTGCTGTATATGCAAATACATACGAAGATTACGACAGAGCCGATCAGTTATTAATTAGCAAACCAGTAAGGGTGAGATTGTAATGAATTAGAAGCCACTAGAATGAAGGAATCGACAGGGTCAAACGGCATTGGAGTTTTTGTAGCAACAACATATGCAATTGAATAGGCTGAGAGAGAAAGGGGGCATTATTTGAACAGAGTGAAATATTTAAATTGAAGAACTGAAAACTGTCTAATAGCTGAGCTTGAATGAGGAGGGAGAACGATGACGATAGAGGCCGTAACAAGTTTGGGCAGGAAACTATGTTGATAATGAGAGTGGGATTTAGTGGGATCAACTGTTGCGTTACTTGAATACTCAAGCATTTGAACTTGTAATTATTATGAGAGTAGTGAGCATTGTGTATTCGAAAGCTCACAGGTGTCCAGAATAATTAACCAGCCAAGGCAGCCTGTGGTGTGGGGTTTAAGAAATGAATTTGTTCATTTGTTTATTTATATTCAGTGCTGGAGGATGGGAGGAGGTGACGATGAGTGTGAGAAGACAAGAGTGTTACTTCCAAATTCCAACTTAGAGGAATAAATGAACGAAAACGGGGATACATTATGCTAATCAGAGGATGTAAGGAATGAGAGAAATCTATGCTTTTGACACCTCAAGGGGTTATGGATGATTATTGTTATGATTACATTTGATGGGCAATGATATGACCAAGTTCATCAACTTGCCTATACCCTGTTCAACTCACATGTTTTGTTCCTCTTGCTTATTATAATGAAAATGGGAGGTTGATAGAAATTATTATCTGCTCATGTTCACACCAGAGACTGTACAAGGATTATTTCAATTTCTCCGCAAATTAAGGTCAGGACCATTAGTCATGAAGTTGCGACAATTTTCATTGCTTTTGCATCTGAATGGGTAGGCAGACTACCTACAGGTCGGCTTAATAACCTCTACACGCTTCCTACATTGGTGGCGACTACTAATATACAGTCATATTCCGGACAGAAGGACCATTAAGCTGACAGGGGGTGGAATAATAATGGGTGTATAAATGAACACGAATAGGAAGGATAAAGAATCAGTGTGCTAATTTACACTGACTAAACAGTTTGAATTCAGTTTCTCTCTCTCTCTCTATTTTTGTGACTCACATGAGCAACACTGATTTCATGCTAGCTGGGAGCAGCTGGACTGTGAGGAGCAGTTAAGACAAAAGGATTTCACTTTCAAACTGCCCTGCTGCAGATAGGCTACTACTGTTGTCAATAATAAGAAGGGTTGCAGAAAAATACGAAGGAGAGAGATGTGAAGGTGTAACTGACACAGCGGTAATACTAGTGATCACAAGAAGAATCTTGTTCTCATCTCACTCCACGCTTGACTTTGGCTTTCCAACTGGCCCAATTTTGATCCTTGTAGCAATGAGAAGGCACAGAGAAGAAGAACGAGAATAATGATGATTTCTCCCCAGCTCGTTCTGCAAGTCTTTTCCAATGAACTTATCACATCACGCTATGTTATCCTCATCATTCGGTAGCCCGGAGTGTAGTCTCACACTACAAATTAACAGCATACTTAGCCGACTGCTTAGCCACAGAGATCTGCCATAGTGAGAGAATAGAGTAGTGATGAGGAGGGAGCGACCTAACAGCATAAATTTTACCGCTGCATTGCCATCTTAAGGTTACACTGGTATGACAAATTGAATCGCAGACAGTTTATCTTCAATGTTTTCCACGCTCGTTAGATTATGCCCACAAGATGAAGAGAAATCAAGCAAGTTTGTCCCATGATTTACCTTTGGCCATCATGGTGATTACATTGTACTTTATGAGGAGAAAATCCAATGAAGTCTTTCTCACAGGGCTTGAACACATGTGGGTGTTACCCTTTGGGCACGGATGCGCTGAATTATGTGTTCATTTTAAATGAGTGGAAAAGAGTGAAAAAAATGGAGATGGTGAAGTTAACTTGCTAAATTTGGAATTAACAGAGTCCCCCACGTTTTTGCCAAAACCAGTTGAAGGTCATTGCTTTTTCTTAAGTGGTGAGACAGGTTAGCATTGTGGAGAGTGCATATCATTTGTCTTGCTGTGACAACGAGGCATTTGTTATCGAGAGGAATTTGTCGAGCGTATAATATTCAAGCTCACGATGAGCGAGGGCTTGATTTGGCGGGTCACTATATCTGAGCATACGCTGGCAGTCGTGATGTTAGTGTCAGATACGTAAGGTTACTATTATGCACATTTTAAATCATTCGTCACACGGATCTCTGGCATTCCAAAAAAGGAAAATCCTGTTCCGTAAGTAGATGAACGGATGGAGAAAGACTTGGAAAAAGAAACATCAAGATTGATATGCTTGTTGGTCATAGAATATATGAATTTGTAATGAGTGCTTAATACTATGAATTTTTGGCTTATTTTTGCAGATGAGGAATGGAATCCAAGTCACTTAATCGCAACTGAGAGTTCACAATTTTTAGTACGACCCATATGGCCATCAAACAGTCCACCCCCGCGCTCATCCTCCTCCCCGATTCCGCCGCCGCTGCCCAAGAGACCTGAGTTGCGTCAGAGGTCTCCTGATATGTCATCTGCCCCTCCACTTCCTGTCTTTTCACGTGAAAGGTTCGAGGGCGTTCGTCAAAAATGGGAGAAGGTTGATCATCAGTATAATCGTCAAAGGTCACACGACAGCTTGGATGAAGGCTATCGCTCCCGGGAAGCTGCAGAGGCTGATTACAGGTGAATAAATAATGCATGTAATGTGTTTGAGTATACAGAAGAAGTCCTGTGTAAATAGTCCTAACAACTTACCTCCTTAGTTCCCATATCAGTGTTAGGTCGTTTTGTAAGGCATATCTGGCTGGTAGTACAGATAAAATTGGATATTTCACAGGCGTCAGCTATCAAGGGAAAGTCTACTGCGTTCGTTAAGCCGCTCGAAGACAGGCTCAAGGGACAGTTTGGACCGATGGGTTGAGAATGGGGTTCGCACACGGAACATGTGGCGGAAGTTGGAGGAGGAAGATGTTGGCCACGGTAAGAGCAGCAGCGGCCGAGAGAATCAACATCACCATCATCAACATCATCACCCACACGCCCAGCAGCAGAATCAGCAGCAACAACAACACATGTACGCCGTTCCGCATAGCGGCGGAGACAAGAGTAAACAAATTGGGAAGAAGGTAGCCCAGGAAAATCATATGAATAGAGAGAAGCTAATTAAGAGCCCTCCGCTTCCAAGCAATAACAGTCGGCCTGACCTGAAAAAAATCAAGGAGAAATCCTACCGGGAGTTGGATGACACGGAGAGGTTTCCAGGACTAGATAAAGACACGGCTCGTGTGACTCTGCATAGCAGTAATCTCAATTTGAGTCAGCATATCTACTCGGAACCATCTTTTGATACTCCACCTGCCCCTGCATCCAAGTCCAAACGCTTCTCCTTTGCCTTTTGGAAGTAAAATCAACTTTTGATCATGTAGAAAAACGAGATTATTAATAATGGAAGATGTATAAGAAATATATAGTTATACATATATATTATAATAATAACAACTTACTTCTCTCCGCGCTCCCTTCGCCTTTTTTTATTATTATTGTTCTCGGAAAAATTTTGTGTTTGTAAATGTATGAAAGTGTGTAAATATTATTATCACAATCACAATGCCGCCATGAATGTATCTGTGTTTGTGCTCGCACGGGATGATAGGTGAAAAACAATAATATGATTGTAGTGATAAGGTGACGATGAATGCAGCACAATGGTCAAGGAAATGCCACTGTTGTTGCTGCTATGAACATAGAGAGACTTTTAATTTTAGCAATAATCCTGAAAGCAAAAGTCGGCTTTGAGTCATACGTCAGGATTTTGATGGGAGACGACCGATAATAATCTTTTTCTCCTACGCATCCCTACGGGTTATGTATGAAATCCACAGTAGGAGCATTTCTTTTTTCTCTCTCCCTCCCATTTTTTAAAAAATCCTCATCGTCTGTAGGTTTATTGGTTAAAGCACGTCCGGTCTGTTCCTTCCACTTATTCAACTTCCTCGCAAAGATTTAGACATCACGTTGTGGCCATTATGTGACATTTTCTCTTTCTCAGCCCTACCTACTTGTCACAGTGTTATTTCTCATTAATTGTCCATCTGACAGGTAGTTCTTTGGTGCTGTAATCAAAAGAAGATCTGAGCCTGTGTTGATTTACTAAATGGCACGAAGCCTTCAGCCATGTGTGTGATATTAAAGTTAACATCTGTTTGATGGGCATGCTATAGTGATGATGACACTTTCACTACTATTGGTTCATCGGTTCGTGTCACGTAGAAGAAAAAAACTTTGTTGGGTCATTTACTGAGAAAACCTCTATTTCATTTAAGTTTCTCTTTGGTGTGTGAGCGTGTGTGTATTTGTAAGTGCCTGTGCTGTGGCGTCACGTTAAAGGAGCCAAGCTCATGGTGTAAAATGAACAAAAAAACAAGCGCGTGGTAAAAGGTGTGAGAGTGCGTTTTCTCCAGTAGTCCCATAATTCTTGTGAACAATAGAGAAGCATCAGGTCAGAGAATCAAGTGATGTGCGTATTTCAGTGTTTTTTGCGGAAGCTCTCTGGTCTTTTGAAATGGGCAGTTCTACCAGCAGGCTAAGTGTCCATTAGCCACTTTGTTATGAATGGGTCGTCAGGCAGGGAGAAGAGCCATTGTGTCCAAGCACTCATATGAGATGAAGTGGAGGTCGTTTGCGACATCCTATACTATGGACTGCCTCTTCACATGCGTGTGGCTCGGCCGGAGGTGAAAGAAAAAATGAGGTAAAAAGTGAGCAAAATAACAGGACGGCCGCGCAAAAGGGCAAAGGGATAATGTTATACAGGGAAGCGCTTCTGAATGGATAATCATGATGATTATGTGAAGAGGAATTGGAGTAATTAAAAGACACCTCTCACACCGCGCCGTAATCAAAGCAGAGGAGCAAGTTGAGGGTCATTTGACAGACTGCGTAAGACGAGTAGGTTGGTCGTTAAATTGCCGCATAACTGCACTCGTATAGTATGCACGTGCATGATATAACATCCACATTAAATGCTAATCAGCTAGGATATCTCCTTGCTGTTGTTATTATCCGCGACTATGTGCAGATTATTGGGGGAGACTTGGAGGATTTGCAGGAAGGCAGGCTGGTAGGTGCAGCAGTTGGAGTCATTAAAACTAGTTTACTCCGTACTCTCTGAAATTAAATCGAGTTAGAATACCAATGAGATGGATGTATAAACCTGTTGCTCCATTAGATGCTTCTGTGGATTCAAGGGCTGCTGATCCGAAAGATTTTATTGTCTGATTCCATTTATCATTGAGCAAGTGTATTCACATTGTCGAATGAGTATTAGTTTATTTGGTCAAACCCGATTTACTTGTCGTAGCTCAAGATGCACCACCAGCACAAGGATTCTATTACTCATCAAGCGTTCCTTTTAGCTCATGAAAGGTTACATAAACTCAGATCCTTTGCAAATCATCAGACCATTGTCAGCCAACTGTAATATTCGCCAGTGAGGAACGACAGGTTGAAGACAGGCCAGACTTAGTCTTGTAAATTCACTTGTTCATTGCACCAAGGTGCTGATATTGCTCAACTACTGCAAAGAAACCCCATGGAACCGAGCTAGTTTCCACGACGCTTTACATTGGAGTGGGGATAAGTAGGATTTCGTACCACATTGCCCTTTTACGGTGTTGCACTTCATAACCTAGGCTAGTTGCCTGTCAATCCATTCATATTTTTTCCACTGACCCACGGGTATGGATGCAGTATTACGTGAAAGGACCAGAAGCGATGCGCGTGGGATTGACGTACGGGATTGCGTAGGGCGAACATAAATCCAGGCATGTGCCTCCGCAGTCCGCTCCATATAGCAAGTAGTCGAAGATAGAAGAAGACGACAGGAACATTATAATTAATCCTTTTATAGAAACTATTACCACTTCGTTGAGTCTAAATGTTGAGGTGATTTCATTATGAAGATTACCTCCACTTGCTTCTCAACCAGAATGGCAGAGAAATTTGCCAGGCAGACAGGGAATTTGGATTTGGATCCTAGTCAAGTTTTTGAACTGACCTACGCGCTGACATTACCCAACGTCTCACTTGATCCATTTGACAAGTTGACTGGGAGTAAATTGACGTCACAGCATTCCCCGCACACACACATACACTCGCACACTAAAAACTTAATGATCGCCACACTCAATCAAGGTTGGGCTACTCGATTCTTCACCAAAGAGAGAGGAGAACAAAAAGTCAGAAAATTAAGGGAAGGGAAAGCTCAATGAACTTGATTTTCTCCTTTTTTGAAAGATCAGGTAAAAGTCTTGAGTGTACCTTTTTTCCACCTTCCAGAGCTTTTGAATATCTTTCATAACTTGTGGGTCTGCACCCCTCTGGGTTTAGTAAAGTTGTAAATAAACAAATGTTGATTATGCTTGTACATGGAAGTTATTAGTATTTTAAGGAGCTACAAGTCATGTTGTGGTTGGCCAAGTTGGAACCATTGAACACTTGGAGGAGCGTGTGTGACAATCAACAAGAGAGTGTACAGTTCCCAAAAAACTCACACCATTTACTTTAGTTTAAGTTGACACACAGGCACATTATTTCACAGTAGGCACATGATAATCAAACTAACTTTAAGTTACACTACGGTACTTTGCTCGTGCATACATACTAATAGTGCTACTAAATCGGGGCTTGGGCAGAGCAATGATGATTATGTACCCTTTTCCACTACAGCCATCATCTTTAGTTACAACAATCACTATACTCTCAAATGTGGACCTTAATCTGCTGTCATTTTAAATGACGCGACGCGTGACGAGCGTGGTGTTTCAGTGAAGCACTGGAGCAAGTTAATGCCATGTAAATTTTAATGTATTGACTAGGATGATTATTGTATTCCTCAGTACTGATTATGTGGAATTGTTCTCCATTTACTTTTGTGCGTTTCGATTTGTAATGATTTTGGTTTGATATTTTGTACTCGCGTGGCTACAAAACTTCAAAGGTAAAAGGTGATAATTTTATTTTAAGGAACCATCGTTATAAAGATGGGTGCAGACACCAGAGACTTTGTAATGATTGATGATTATTATTTTAGAAATAGTAGAATTTAATATTAGTGAATCCCAGGAAAGTATGGAACAAATGAATTTATAAGTGAACGCTTTCAAACAAACGAATACACACAGAATCGATGACGCTTCGAACAAAAGATCGAGAAGGGAGCTCGTTTTTTCAGGTTTATATATCAATCTGTCCTTCAAGAAAAGTGTACTAGCCAATTTTTAAGCTTCTTTTTATTTGATTATTTAAAATGCACAACATCGTGTGTAAAGAGGATGTGGTTCGAAGGCTTATGTACCAATTGTTTTCCCCGATCATTGTTTCTGTACGGAAGCATTGTATTCGCTACGCCCGCATGTTATAATGTGCATTTCTAGTGTGGTGTCTAGTGATTTTGCTCTTGTATATTCCATGGTATGATGATACAATTGCAGCGATTATTAACGCTCTAAAATCGAATGGAATTGATGATTAATTATTAATGTTAATAATAAATGTTGATACTGTGCACGCATTCTCATTTTTGAGCCTTTATTTTTTCCATGAATGGCACTAAAATCTTGTGGAATTTGAATACAGAGAGGAGTGTTTATGTTGTGTGTATCTCATAAAAGTTTAGCCGTCGCATTGACTAAGAGGGCATCTACTTTGATGCCACCTGCTTTGTCAACATCAAGTACAATGTAATACAGTACCTGACGCACGAGAGCTCAAGATCCTGCTCGACTTGTTCGCCACGGGACGGGATGATTACCACTACTGGAACGTCTGTCATAGTAATAAGGGCATGAATTCTAACGTTGACACTGATACTTCAATGGTCAAGTTTGGCACGAGATGGGCAATAACACAGAAGAAGATTTGTAATTTTATATTCCACATACTTGCTGCCTCATTTGCATGGAACCAACTAACCCCTTGGCGGCAACGCTAGTAGTGCCAGTTTATCATGATACCTGAAGGTCGTAGTGGAAGATATATTGTGCAAATTATATTATTTCTTCTCTCCTTTTGCTCCTCAAACTATGAAAATAATTGATGACATTTAAGGAACAATGAGAAACATGTGGATTGGTTTGCAGCAACACTCTGTTTATGTAGTACTACTGGGACACGTGTGAAGGCTGCCGAGGAAATGGCCTATGAACTGAAGTTCTGCAACGACCACAGAATTATCGTAGCTATGACGTGATACCACACACGGCAAGTAAATCACAGAGGATGCGGACACCAATTCGGACCAACGCGTAGAATCACTGTGAGAGACGCATGGGGTAAACGCGTAAAAGTTTCCTTGCGTGATTTATACGGACAGATCAGAGCAATTATGGGAAGTGGAGGAGCCAGGGATTTCTCCATCTTTTTCTTTCTTTATCATAATTTCAGGACATCAAAAACATGTATCCATCTCTTCCCTAATATTTACTGCGCCGTCAGCCCGGTTTTACACACCAGAATGGCCATCATACGGATGAGGAGATGATACGAAAAAGTGTAAATCACTCTCCGCGTGGCTAATGACTGAGCAGACTCACCTTAGATGGAATCCTGCCAAAGTCGCTTCATACGTTTGAATGACTATTTGAAATGCATGCTTGAAGTTAAAGAACTGTCATGATTTCATGTAATACTTTATATGTTTACTGCGGACTTTGTATTTGCTTCACAGCGGACAGGAATTGTGATTACAGCATGTTTTTTTATCATTTTCCAAAGGAAGACGAGGAAGCGGAAAAGCAATGAAAATCCATGTCACTTATATTCATGGTAGTGACGTTGTTTATTATGACTGGACATGAGACGGCCGTTATCCAGCCGGGAGCATCCTTCACACAACAATGAAATGAACCCGTATGGCGGCACATGGCGAGACAAACAAGATTGTTGCTGGAAGACATCTAATATTCCTACTGATGAGCATGCCAGTCAGTACGAGAAATTAAGACGAGGGAGAGTTAGAGTGACTACAGATAACATTTCGTAAACGTGAAAACGTGATTATGTTCATGCTTTGGCTCTATTACGTGACCTCCGTGAACTGGTCGTGTAAACAGGAGGCATGAGGGGAACTATGTGTGAATTTGAGCACGAACCGGATGTTGCACGGAAAGTATTAAGACGACGGGGCAGTGAATGAAACTTTGAAACTTGGAAAATCTTGAGAGAGGGGAGAGAGAGAGGGAGACAGAGAGACTTTAATTTCGGGACAGTTGATGGCAATGGTATTAGATAGAGAATGTTACTGCGTTCATGCAATGCGTGAGCTACGAATCATATGGAAAGTTAATTGAAGTTATCGGAAGAAATGCACGTAAATGCTGTGTAGTGCACAGGAAAGAAGTGGAAGATGGTAAAGACTTCCAGTTTTTTATTCATATGTATCTGTCTCATCCATTTTTTAACTCGCATAAAACACTGCCACTACGACTAATGAGTGAACGGCAACAAAAGAGGAGCTTGGAAGTGGTGAATGATTTCGATAATGATGTGCTGCTTAGAATGAATAGGTTTTCAAGCTCGGGAAACCCTACAAGTTTGAATACATTGTACCTTAAATAGCGGGCACCTGGCTGTGCAAATCCTCTGATATTGTATGTGCGAGTGCATGATGTGTGTATGAGATAGAAAAAAGGCAAAGCCTCTTCAGGCGAAAAATGATGGAAGCGGAAAATTTCGTGATCAAATTAGACAAAGAATTCCTCAAGCATTTGTTTGTGTACGGAGGCATGTACGTGTTCAGAGAGTAGCCGAGCTCGGAAGTAATTAGGGAGGATGCATTCTTCTTAAGGACTGACGATGTTTTTGAACCTGGTCCATCTCTACTCTCAGCAAGTTCAATGATAGAATCTCTCCCTCGCTACGCTTTCCTCTTTTTATTTTCGCTCTCGATATCACTCGTCCAAAACGCGCTGAGTCGTCGCTCTTCTTCCCTCGTGCATGTCCTGGCTGGCTTCAAATCCAGATCCTATAAGCCCCCTTCTTCGCCTCATGAGCATCAGCAAGATGAGAACGATGGCGATGAGTATACACATGAAAGCTAATTGTTTACAACAATAATTTTCCCAGTGCGTTTTCCTAGTAAAAAAAACCGTCCTCAGCTCGTCTGATAGTCCTCATGACTGGATCTCAGCTGGTACACATGCACGTAACACTTCTTTAGACGAGGGCAATAAAGGGAAAGATTTTGGTTGCGTAGACTTCTGACCCTACGTGGAAGTTCAATTGGAACATTGGAGTCTGGATGGTGCACATGGAAAACCACATTGAAGACTCATACAAGTTGGAAGGAAGACGTGAGTCTATAGGGACTGCTGAAAAAAATTGGAGCAGTAAATAACTTTTGCTTCGTCTACGTGTCTATGTCATGGAACTGCGAAAGAGCGAGAGTCTCTGATATTCTCTTCTGTGAATAATTATTCGACTCTTTTGACTTATAAGTCAAAAGAGCCTCCATCCACCTCTTCCATAGTAATTTGTTACCGCAGCAGACCGTATACACAAAACGAAAGAAGAGTCTATACGGCCATGAAAACATTGTTGCTTCGGTCAATAATAGAAATTAACACAGGTTAAATTAACGGGTCGTCGGGAGGATCCTAATTCTCCTAGCGTGATAATCGTGTGAGGCGAAAGGATCATAAATGTTTCCAATGGATACTAATACCTCGTATTATCAATGTTCTGTGAATAATGATCCTTCGAACGCACACTTAATACTCACATCCTACTCCTCAGCCTGCTCGATGACCTTAAAAGATCAAGAATTTAAATGTCCCTTGTGCTTGGTTGGCTGAACAGTGTGCCTTGCCATTAAGGAACCTTCACAAACACATTTCAATGGCAAGGGATATGATAATGATAATGATGATTATTAGGATTATATCATTGTTTTAGATTTACCTCTGCTCCACCCCTTTGCGTCTTCTATCACAGTGCCAACAATGGCGGTGGCGGCATTACTGCATCATCTCACCCCCGCTACTCCTCGTCATCTCCATATACTATGGTCCTCATATCGCATATATTCCATATAGTTTTATTGTTTCTTTACTCGGCCTTATGCAATCACTCATGAGTCCAAGAGATATAATTACGCAATTTGTGGGCCCACTTGATGGGCAGACACACATACAGACATATGCAGACGACTGTGACGAATTGTCTATAGGAGTAAGCTTGGATTTACGCGGACGGAACGGTAATTTGAATTACAATAACATCATCATCATCATCCTGCTTCCTCCATAATTTTCAATTCAAGTTCACGAATTCCTTTGATTTCTAACTGTTCTGTCCTTCTTTGTTTTCACAGACTTGTCTTTTAGCTAAAGACAACGCTTAGCTGTTCTTTCCTCTGTACACTCAATCACGAGGAATATCTCCGCTATTCAAATCAGCTGCACTTGTTGAACACCTTAAAAGTAAGTATTAAGTGTGACAGTGCAGTGGCTGAAGGCAGGGAGGTGGGTTCTGATTAGATCCCACTGCTGTTGCTCCATACAGCCTCTCTCTCTGTGAGCTTTGCACATAAACAATTAAAGTTACTACTGTGTGTCCGTCAAGACATGTAAAATATGCGACAGATCAGACGGCGCGCGTAAGCGTAGGAGCGAAATGTATGCTTGCGTGTGTGTGCATTGTTCGTAACGATTAGCGGCGGTAGGGCTTTCCGGATCAAAGTAGCTTACGTCACTCGTGATAAAATGCGAATCAAGATTTCTTGCTTCGCCGTCTGGATCACATTAAAACTTGTCGCAAAGCCATTTATATTTCATTTGACACGAAAATATCCACCTAAAAGGAATGTAACAGGGATTGCCCATGTTTGAAGACTTATGAAGTGCGTAATGTACATAAAGAGTCAGGAATCTGGGTTTGCCGCTTTCTCCATTGCCCATCCGCTCACCTGTGTGTCTGTCTACTGAGCCTGAATTCCAAGTAGCCTTCTCAGTAGATCTTCTATAGAGGCCAAAAAATCTGTCCACTTGCATTCATTGTGTGGGCGACAGAAGAATTATAGAGCCGGCGTGGCATTTGTATTAGCATTATGCCACGTCCAGGAGGATTTATGCCACTACTAAATTTAACAAGGATAAGGGTCAATTGAGTTCTGTAATAAATGATTATGTGGTCATTTTTGCATACAATTTGATCGCGTAAGGGCCCAAGCTTACCGCATCTCTCATGTCCAGTATGTAATAAGGGATCATCGACTACGACGACATCAAGTACATACCAAGATACACACGCCCATAAAGGCAATTAAATAGCACCATTATAATCATCATGGAGTCCAGCATCTCATAATCTTGGGATCATAAAAGTGGCAAGTATTCTCTCTGCTTTAATGACGAGAACACAAAACTACAATACAAGCAACTGCATTATTAGGATTAGCTATGACCCAAATAAATGACGAAACTTTTGAGGGATGTAGTTGTCTGGCTCCTTGAATGCATCGAATGCCGCCGCCGTCTTTGTGAAATGAAATTCATTTTTAAGGAGTAAACCGCAGCCAGAGAAAACCGGCATGAAAACCCTACGGGCTCCTTCAAAAGTTTGGTAAAGGGTACTTAGTTCACGATTCTGCAATGCTCCTGCCTTCATCTTAATGGAAAACCGTGCAGAATTGCTTTACAGGAAGAAAATTGTGCTTTTGTGTTAAGTCTATTGATAGGAACAAACTACGTATACATGAGGTCAGTAAACTTGAGTCACATTAAATGATTGAAACACCACTCATTTCGTAATGGAACGTATACACACAGGCTCACACGCAAACACACACACACATAGAAATACTCACACCATAGGGGGAACTATTTGAGACATAATTGCAAGTTATTTCTTGTCAAAAAACAGACTCCCACTTGATCTTACCATCACATTTGCTTTTGTCTTTGGAACGTGCGTTTGTCGTTTTCCTCTCTTGGACACTGTTTCCGCATGGGGTGAGCTTGACAAAAAACCATCTCGTTGTCGTGCTCACAGCAGAAGCACCAGTTCATCAGTAACAATAAGTCATGTTAATGTGCGTGGACATGCAATAGAAGAGCAAGAGGGAGCTCACAGGGATCCTTCTTACTATTTGGCTGATGGAAGTGACTGCGTACTTTCGTGCTTTTGGCAAGGTTAGAAAGCACGTAGGAGCTACTATGGTGATCGTCTTCATTTTTCTCCTGCTAATTACACTCAAATGTTCTCTATGCGTTTCCGTTTTTTTCTGTGCCATTGGACGGCGGCGCCCATTCATGGGTTGCTGAACTGCTCTCACTTCATCACTGATCCAAAGTGGTCAGTGCTGCCGCAGAATAAGCACACTGAAAGTGACAATTACTCTTAAGCTCGCACTCAAATTTAAATATGCGATCAAGTACATGGACGAACACCTCGTGCGTGTGAATAATGGGGAATCACATTTTCTTATCGTGGCTTTGCGTGCAAATAATCTGAAGATGAGAGAAACAGATTGCGGTTAAATGGCTGGTCCATTTTGGGTCGTTTACTGGCAACATGACAGAAGCAAGGAGGTAAGTATGACAGCAAGATGAACGTATACGAACGGCTCAGTAGTATTTGCGCGAATTTCTTGATTTCGGTTTATTTTTATTATTCTTATCATTTGGTATCACGATGTGATAGGGGTGTCAAGGTGCAGATGCGAAGCAGGTTTCTGTTTTACTGTGCAGTGTTCTTCATGGACGATGATGCATGACGCAATTAATGCTATGTTGACTAGAATTTGACCATTTTTCCAACTCATTCCTCACTATTAACTTACTTTTTTCAAACGCGATTTTGACACAGATGATGATAATAGGCTATATGATAATAGTTTTGCAAAGTAATTCAGCTTGAGATTTGCGGTATCCATCATCCATCCCCTTATTACTCATTGATTGCACTTGATCACGTCAGTCTTTACGGCACTGATAAGGAAAGTTCCACAAGACCTCCCTGAAACAGTACCAGTTTCTAATTGCTTAACCATAACAAAGAGTAATTCTCTTTATACTAGTGCCGCAAAATGATTTATTAGACGGTATAAAATTGTGGACGTAGGAGAATATCACCCGAATGCATTTACATTCCTGGCGCTCTTGGCTCCTTTGCAGTTATAAAATCTGTCAGAGGTCCTGGGAGAAACGCCAAAAGTGCGAGTAGATAGGGTAAAGGCATATCAATGCGCCATGTCATTTGTGCAGTAAATTATACTGGAGGGATTGAGAGCCACGTTAAACTCGAAACGGGTTTTTTCAATGGCATACTGTAGCTAGGAATTTTCAATTTTATGAGCTATCTATTAGTCGAATTGTTGTCAATTTTTGTCAATGTGAATCCTACACTTGCAATGATGTAAACGTTGCTTCACTGAATATGCCTTATTCAGCACACAGAAGTAACAACATTTTAACGACGTCTTCAAGTGAAAAACCGCGTGAAAAATTGATACTAGGTTAAGTTTCAAAATAAAAGGCAGAAATGTGTGTGTAACAAGACCTGGCATGTATTTACACCTATCTTGCAAGTCCATTGACAAATGCTATGAGGACATACGTTGGTTGAGGAACAGACCGACGTTGAAAACATTGGATTTGACATTGGCATATGAGCCGAGAGCGCTTGATTAAAATTCCTCGTTTACTTTTCAATGGTAATCACAGACATTTCATTTGCTTTGTTTTCCGAGTTCAAGGTGGATCCAATGGCTTCTTTAATCCAAAGAATAACTTGATAACGCTGTAATAACTCGTGGGTCGCTCTTTAATAATCAATCGCTGATTATCTCATCGTCGAATGAGTGGCATGACTAAAACTTCAACAAGGCTACTCCTTCATTACTTCAGAGTAATGAAGAGAAGAAAAAGAATGCAAATTGGAAATGAAAAGAACAATAATTACTCCAATAATAATATGGTGGTTTATGCTAGGGGCTGAATATAGCTTAGTATTTGATGTTGACGATCGTCATTTCGGCTTCCGTCAATGAAAGTTTGCCTGCGGAGGCATAAATATGAAAAATTGAGTGTTGCACCTTGACTTTCATTTGAGAAAAAATGGCCGTTTGTCTACATGTCTTGGCATTAAAACTATTAGGCTACGGCATCAGCCATTCTAGTTTAATGGTAATAATCATATCAAGTGCGAAATTAGTCGGAGTTATAGCCTTTGATTATGAATAATCTCAAGACTTGTGAGGAGTTTCGTGGTCAGAGTGTGGATAAAATCTGTTGAAAATCAGCTCTACAATAAAGTGTAAGTAGGCCGGCCGACAGTACCAGGTTGACTTGAAGTTGACGTGTTTAAGGATTCAACCAGGTTATGGATGCAAAGATTGTTCGCCATAATCGGCAGACATGTAATTTGCTACTGAGAGAATCTTTATGCAGTATAAAGCTTCCACTCTTATACGAGTAGACTATGAAAAATTATGAAGAAACGAAAATGCTCGGCAGGTAGCAGGTACCAGTAAAGGTGTCAATGAGTACTTCATGTATTGTCTTTTCTCATTCATACATGCCTTTGTATTCTGTAAAAAAAGCCACCGATTAATGGGAAGCTCGTAGACGCTCATGTGCGTATTTTCCCAACCTTTTTGGGATTCTATGTGCGAGAAGAGTAGTTATACGTCATCCTATCCTTGGAATTAGAATGCCAAAACAATAGGCATGAAAAAATATTAAGTTAATGTCGGTAAAATTTTGTGGCCAATAATTGTCGGTCATCTGCGTTCGGTCAATAGACGCCAGCTAACTATCGGTCCATCGGTGGCCTGTTCGGCAAACAGTCGTTGGTTAAACGTTACACTGCACTGTATAAAGTTTCTAGACAGTCGACAGACCATTCGGCAAACTGTTGTCCAATCCAACACAGTAATGCAAACAAGATTAGGAACAATTATCAATTTTATTGTTCTCCAACTTCAACTGCTAATTTCCACCATACTGAGAGAGAGGTGTAGAAAATGGAAGACAATCAAAAGGCGTGTCTACACGCTCGTCCATCTAAGTGCAGTTGGCTGTCCAGTTCATGTCTTACCTTCATGATGGTCGCAGAGGATAAATGATGACACAATGAAGAATTGTCGTATGCTCGCTTTAAAAACACCTGAACACCGAATATAGAATTATGTAAGGAGGTAATTGGATTTTATCATCTCATCCGCCCTGCCATGTCAGCAGGTCTATTGTGCTAGAGATCACTGCCGACGGCTCAAGTGCCCTTCCTAGCCAACTTGGTCACAATGACTGCCTGCATGACATCAGGGTTTCCCTCGTTGCGTTTAAGGGATACAATGGAGACCAAAAATTCATGGTCGAGTCATCGAGTTCCCGTAATAAATACGCTCATCAAAAAGAAAACGCATTTTGCTTATTTTGTTTCTCTGACGAGTGCAAAATCTAAAATCAAGCCACTGAGGTCACCTACTAGAGAAGCGACGAAGCTTACAACTGAACAAAGGCCGACGTGACCAAGATGGCTTTTCTTTAAAATTCGATAGGTGGCATTAGGCATCAACAATGGAGCCCAAAAAAGAGAACATTTCTCGTGTACGAAATTCAGTAGGGCAGACATACTTGAGCCATGACGTGTCGTGATTTAAGTCGACACACACCGAAAAAGGTGTCAAGCATTTGCTGATTTCAGTGAAAATTTGTGAGAGTAGATTTAACAAGCTGGTTATTAGGCTGTATAAGCAAGCATGCATTTGAAATTAGGATTAGCTTGAAATCTGCATTAAATGTGGCCGTTCTCAAGAGACAAACACGAGCACGATTTGTCACCGAAATGCGAGAAGTGTGCCACATGGTTTACACAGGCTCAGAGAACATCCCTTCCCATTAACACTTTCTAGTAAAGCCATGAATGAACTCACAAGTGCATTCTTCATCCCTCAGAGTGTTTTCTCACTCAGAGGGCGGCCGTAAACATCCGGAATCCATTCAGATGTCTTTAATAGTTTTTTTCTTATGCGTCATCATCACCGATTATTACAGGCGATAATCTTACGTTGCCAGTCGCTTGAAAATATGGAATGAGCGTGGTGATAGTTTTGTACTCGTTTGATCCATATCAAGCTATCATTTGAAATATTTTATCAACTGCTCTGATCGTAATTTTCCTGCTCGTAGTAGTTTCCACCATGCGCCTCGAACGAGATATAAGCTGGACTTTCGCCATGTTTATTAATCAATACAGACTTCTGGCTGCTGTTGTTGGAAGGAGCAGTTGGACGGGGTAGATGAGAAGACTGTTGTGAGCTGACCAGCTTGACCACTACTGTTCTTCTGCCTTCTTCTTCATCTTCACCTTGATGGTATTCCGAAGGGGGATAGGATGAGATGAGCAGGAGCATGTAGGTATGGGCTTGGTATTTGACTCAATAACTAACTCTTCCACTCTCAGCTACTATACAACTCCTTCGTTATTTTGCGAGCAGTGACCTATGAACTTGACTCAGGAGCTCCTTCATTGGAGTGCCGTGTTGCACACCCTCCTTTTCTCAACCGTTGACGACGGCGACGAGATGATAATTATGACGACAACATAAGCAGCAACGAGGATGAGCAAAACGAGTAATTAAAATCGCTCGGCTGACACGGTCTGGTAACTATTATTATTGTCTATCAATTCATAAAACTGTCCACGATGATTTTCACGGATCTGTTCAATTCATTCTCCTGCTGCTCCCTTGCACTGCAGGAGCGATCACATTGGCAGCCACAGGTGAGTAATAATAATATGCGCCATAGGAGAATCAGTTTGACCTTGTAATTGACACTCACACTACACATATGTGCGCACACAAGGGGAGTGAAGATGAGCCGAGAATAGCTATTACACTCTTCTTTGCTCATCATCCTCCTCGCCCTTTGTGTCTCCCCACGAGCTTTTCTTCTTGACAATAATAACAATTATTCATGAGATTCATCAAATAGGAACTAAACAGAGCTCCTTTCGGCACTTGATTTTTAGATCACAATGATTACGAAAATTTTCTTATTGTCAACAACAACAACAAAATTCAAGAGGATCAAAAGCCAGACAAGGTCATCCAGTTTCTGCAAAATACAGTTCTGCTCGGCCAGTTTCCATTTATGTGAGTTGCTTCAAGTAGGACAGGACCGGACAAAAAATTACGCGCGGGCTCACAGCGCAGGTCGGAGGTAATGATTTTGTGAAAGTGGAGAATTAATTAAAGGTGTTTGCTGTGATAAATGGCTCTTTTTCGTCTCCTTTGCTCACATGAATTTCGTCGAAAGCCCATCATCATTACGACCGATAACTGTTGTCATTATTATATTGAACACTTTCAGAGAGACCTATTACGCCATGCGAGTGTCTGATGATGAGAGTATAAGGTTTACATGTGTATTTGAGTATAAAAACAAGCTAATATGCCTCCACACATACAGACATCATTAAGACAAGTGGGAGTGCTGTAGGGGTAGCATGGTAATGTCCCATGTGTGTGCATGACCTTATGAACTGTGTAATCATCTGATTGACTTGCTTAATCATAATAATAATCATCATCCATCCCTTTGCTTACCTTTCTTTATGATGATCACTTGAAATATAAGAAAATATAATAAAGATGATGAAGATGGGGTAACACTCAAGTCCTTTTCCATCGTAGAGATAAAGCTCTCGTAGTTACGACTCATACACATGGAGGAATCCAAATAAAAGGAACCCTTATGATCGTTATTACTGTCCACTACAGATCATACAACGAGCATGTATAGTAAGTGAGCAAGTATAAGTAAGCATATCCACATAACAGCAACTAAACGGCTGGACGAGTTGTTTTAAAAATATATTATTGTGCCACGTGAAATTATCAGTTTCTCGCTGGGAGTCTACGTAGCTGTCAAGGATTTACCTTTACCAGAATGCTCATGGTATTCCAACCTACCTGCTCAACCACTCGTCGGTATAAAGAAACGATAAAAAAGAATGATGACATGCTAATAGGCAGATGCGCATAAAAAAACTGAGTACTTGAACACAGCCAGGTCCAGCAAGGATTAAGTGTATAGGGATACGTAAGTCAGAGCAACTCCTGGAGCTTGGCTGTACATGATTATCATCAGCATTTAATGCATACGAGGAGCGTTACAAATTTTAGCAGCGTACAAATTACGATAATTGCACACAACATCTTCATTTTTTCTACAAGCAGCGCAAACTGTAGGAAAGAGAGAGAGAGAGAGGAATTTTGTTTCGTCGTCTAATTATCATCTACGCATGCCGGTTCATCATTTCTGTCATGACAGAGAACAAGGCAAAGTGTACGTTTGGATGTGTGAGGAAAACGGTGGTCGTATGATTCATTGGCCATAATAATAACAACTCCTGCGCAACCGGATCCATCCTTATGGTGACCGCATAAAATGATGATGATGAGAAGCAGAAGAATGAGAATGAGGCTGGAAATCAGTGGATTGCAATACAACAGATTTGAGTGCATATAATAATGCTATAATAAACTATTACAATTGGCAGACGTTCGAAAAGAGACACAGTTTTATCATCAACATTTCTCTCTCTATCTCTGCACCTTTTCTTCCGCCTTGAGTACTGCGAGAAGACACTTAGGACGTGAGGGCATATAATACACATTTACGACGCCTTTTGTAATGCCTCAGCCGCATTATGTGAATGAGAGGAGTTGAGATAAACAGTTCCCCTTCTTATTCCCCTGAAGAATGCTAATTAGCTCGCTCGTGTAGGTCCAAAAGGATGAGCAGACACAGACTGTGAGGAATGAATGGCGGCAATAAATAAGAGAGAAAACCTCATTTCTGTCAAAATTCCTGCGGCACACAGCCTGTGCGACATGTAATTTTTGCACAAATTAAATGTCCTCCTCCTCCCCTGCTCCCAGCAAATTTGCCAGAATGCCCTTTCCTCTTCCAACATTCAGGTGTCGATGATGGTAATGGTAATTATTATGAGACACATTGGCCGATTCGAAAGTGTTTTTTATTTGGGGAAAATTCTAATTAAATGATCATAAGAGGAATAAGTTACTGGGAATGTGATTAAAACTCCTGTCGGGTGTGAAGAGAGGGAGGCTGTAACCGGCTTTTTCAGCCTGTGTATCATCTTAATGAGGTAACAAATGGCTTGAGACCAAACCTTGTACACACATAGACTCAGCCCCTTCTTCCCTGGACCGGTTATACCTGGAGCTATCCAGCATGATGAGAATGTGCCATAAAAACCAGCATATGAAAATAATTACTGCCCGCTCTTCTTCGTCTCCCTCTCACTCACTGAGTCTACCAGATTACATGAACAAATTTTACCTCTATCCACTCGCAACTACAAAATCATGTGCATTTAGAAGGAATTACTTGAAAATTTAGCTAGGAAGTTCCTATTGTCCGGCAGGACTGGAGTCAATGGCTCGATGGATTCCAATGCCGCAACGTCCCCAGCCATTCATGTGGGTCTTCTTTTTGGATGATTGCATACATACTGACAGCAATTATTCTATTAAATTGATTTATAAAGTATATAAAATGAACATCTTGAGGATATTTGTTCAGGAAGAATTTGTTCAGGCATACTTCGTTTTTTTTTCAGTCGGATACTAATGTGGACATGAGTGGGATTGAAGAAGAACATGGTCGTGGTGAGGAGTGAGTGGGAGATAAAGCGGCGGCTCAAGAATGCTGCTATTTTGCCTCCTCCTTTTCCCTCCACGACCTTTTTCATAATAAATCCAGCGAGAAGGAGCAATAATTCTTGCTCATATGTATGAATGCGCTTCCCTTCTCGTCTATGCCGCACATAAAATGAATAGAATGAGAAAAAAGGTTGAGTTAAATGGCCAGATTCACCATGAATGTATGTGTGTACACAAAGCCACCGAAAAATTCACCTGTTTCCCCTCATCTCCCAGCACATTCAAATGTGAGCAGAGCACATTAAAATCCATGGTTCAAGTCCCGTATTGTTGCCATTGTACGTCCAGAGCTGTCCTCATTTGAGTTCACTCGTCTTTCGTCGGTAATGTAGGATATGCCTCTACCGACACAGAAAGAAAACAGTTCCAAGTTATTAGTGAATAGGGTCCAAAAATGGCCTAATCCCTGGAATAGCACAATATTGTAAAACTCCAAGGTGTGGACTGAGATGAACCAACCTGTTTCTCTCTCCTACATACAAGTTCCATGAAGGTGTACCGATAGCCTCATTTTCTTCCCCGCTCATTCCCCCAGACCCTTGAGATAATTGTAATGTGAGTATATGTGTTAGAGTCAAGGGAAAGGATGTGTCTGTTTGTGGCAAGATACATAAACAGGCAGTTAAACACGGAAGAGCATGCTAGGGTCATATTATACAGGGTGGGCCAGTTATTTCAGTGGAATAACTTTTGAAGTTTTTGAACTACAGAAATATCGAGTAATAAATCTGAAACTAGAGTCCCAGGGTAATTACTTGATGTTGCTCATGTCGAAATCAAAAAACTCCGGCACAAACGCCTTCTCTGAAATCTCAATTTGCGAATAATATGTTCCATATGTTTCTGCAATCATTATTTTGAAAGATAAAGGCGCCCATAATTAAAAACGCCCTTAGAAACAAGCTAAAATCGACATAGTTTCTTTGAGTTTGAATTTCTCAGCCAATTGATGAGCGATTTCGGCATGAGCTGCATCAAATAATGAACCAACACGCTAGTTTCAGATTTGGTACCCGACATCTCTATTCCAAAACTTCAAAAGTTATTCCAGATTAAAAGTGTAAAGGTTCCTCTGGTCCACTCTGTCTTATGTCGAATGTGTGTACACATCACCTGACTGATAGAATGTACATGACTGACTGAACTCCTACTTGCCGCAACTACCACAAATAACGCTTATGTACATGAAAGTAAATAAATAGACAGAATTCCAAGGCATCATCATCATCATCTTCTACGACCACTTTGTTCTTATCCGTCCAACGGCGGCCACCGAGTAGACTGGACCAGTGGGTAGAGCATAGACCCCTCCTGCATAAAGCTCCCAATGGGTGTGCTGGAGAAGTCAAAACCGAAGGCTATGCTGGGAAAATTTAATAGTGTGGATGATGATGAGCAGCAGCGGATCTGATCACCTTCACAGCTATAGAATTTCGGACATTATTACAGACAATTTAGCCAGATCGCTAGAGATCGGGAGACACACCTTCAAAAGGACTACTGAGGTATGTAAGGAGTGAAGAAGATGCTGCTGTAGGGGATACCGCAGTGGGGGAAGTTGCTGGCTGGACTCTTGTCGACTTTTAATTTTACAGTCAAGTCTACTGCTCTGTCCGCTTGTGTAAGTTTGTGTACGTATGTGTATGTGTGTGTACAGACAGACTCTTGTCCGTCACTAGATGCGAATAGAATACCTAATGACCGGTCTTGCTCGCTTGAAAATGGAAACTAGAAAGCATTGTATATTATACGGCGAGTGTTAAGAATCCAATTGAAGCTTAAGTTTGGAGATTGGTGCAAGTTCAACTATTACATCTGCTTGTACTCTTCTATCTCCTCCCTGTGTGTCGAGGAGCAAGGAAGCAAAGTAATCTATCCTCATGAAGAAGACCACCTCATCAAAATATGCAGTACAGAGCTATGGATGTGCAGAAGAAAAGAGTAGCAAAGTTGTAGTAGAGAACAGTAGTAGAAGGCAGAAGGGGTTGAAGAGGACGTAGAAGACGAGGAATATTATTATCCTTAATGGATTGGTTCATTCGTCCGTTCGTCTACTTGTGTTGCTCTATCGATGATTTGCATAAGACCATGGCCAAGTATTTTTTTCTCTACCTCCGTCTCTACTTCGTCTTACTTTTCTTTTACCAGAGAAATCATACTAAGAGAATCCTTTCGACACACGCAGATCCAAGTTCAAAGGCTGCAAGAAGAATTTTCACGATGTTTCTACAGTAACTCACAATTAAATGCCATTCTGACAGCTGTCATTTATTATTATTGCGTAACTTATGCAAGCGAGTTTCCCTCCTTCCATGTAATTTCTTCCACGGACTTGATCATAAAGCACGTTCAACAACAGCGGGGTACAGCTTAATAATGGGATCACCTAATAAATAGTTGAAAAGCCCTCAATGATCAATTCATCCCACATTGATTTCAATTGCATCACGCTTCCATCTTTCACCTACTTGCACCAGCAGCCGCAGTCCTAAATTCCCCACTGTGTCTTTGTGTGCACAACCTCAACATAATTTTAATTTCGCCAGATGAGCATGTGTGTGTCTGTGGTTTTTGTGCAAAGTTAGCCGGACGTGGGAACATCCATGAAGATGAACCGAAGAGGAAGATGAGGAGTTTGAATGAAAAACCAAACACGCAGTCACTATAGAGACTGCTCCACATTGATATTTACCTTCCCTCTTGTCACACTAGTATTGTACGAGGGAAAGAAACACTATATAAGCAATGATCGGATAGTGCTGATGATGCGTCTTGTACACACATTCCACTCTCAGCTCGACCGTACGCTACAACATCGACTACCATGAGAATAATGAGCACACATAGTCCCTGAGGTCTCAATGCACAAAGACAGTAGTACAAGTGAGAGAGAGAGATTGAGTAGCCCAGTCCTCATTGATTGCACATTCAGTGGATTGTTGTGGTAGAAAGAAAACGGCATTTTCTTTCAGACCTGCTCCGCTCGTTCATGTGGAGGATGATATAACTTTTTTGGGGTCGCCGTAGTGGAAGATTCTATGCCATCATCATCGTTCCAATCAACGCCTCTCGTGGACAACCACACACATGCTACACAAGAACAACGGACCGTTTAACCAAATTGTACAGATCAAACAGTATCCCATTTTTTGTTCACAACAGTCCCCAAAGGGATCTAACTCTCCTCAGGGGCACCATCGTCTTCGTCGTCATCATCATCAACATCAACGTCCGTAATCAAAAGAACAAGGAAAAGAGAGAACAAGTATGTTAGCGAGTAAGAGAAAGAGAGGGAGAGAGAAACAATACAAAAAGTTAAAGAAGAAGCGTCTGTGGAGCATTTGACGGGCCAGCGTTCATTCATGATACACACTCACATGAGGGATATAAATTGGATAAGAAATACTTCCACCTTGTGTCTCCATTCAGAATCCATTCCTTCCTCGTTCTCTCATTTCACTTAAACGCCACGAAGCCATCGATTAATTCATTCTGTGAGCTCACAGAAAACAAATCAATGCTGAGTTTTTCCGTAAAATATTCCATTAAATATTCTGATCACGCCATCAAATTCATACCCCTGGCATAAGTCAACAGATTTTCCAGCTTGTGGATCTATGCACACCGACTATTTATGACATGCAAGGGGATAAGCAAAAGAGGCAGTGTGTAGGGAGTTTTTGCAGCAGCAACATGTGTCATTCATAAAAAGAAAATCCGGGTCTCTCTCTCTCTCGATCTTCTGCACTCTCTAAGGCAACATTCCAGTGGAACTGTTGCGTGCAGACAATGCAGTAATAGGATTCACAGCTGTTTTCATCCCTCTCCTCATCATCATACTCGATTTAATTTGCACAGAGTAATTGAGGGATGGATAACATCCGAGTCTTGGTTACTTTAATTTGCTGGCTCGTTACATGTGAAAAGTGATGTGCCTCGGAGTGCTGGCTCTTTATCGTGCCTCATAAAGTTACACAATGCCAAAGTACCGTCACATGTTTTCAATACAATAACTGGCATTGTAATCATGCTAAAAATCAGTTGATTTTCCCTATTGTACGCACACACATACGGAGTCCTTCCTTGTCACATTGCTTATGCACAAGTTTTCTAACAGACGGAGTTGTGTACAAGTTGACTTGTTAGTCAGCAACTTGTTGATTTTTGTCGGACTTTGGAAGCTCCTTGCTGCGTTGGTCTTGTTCCTTGGGGAGAAGAGGATTTTCGAAAACTGGTCTCGGAACTTGGGAAAGCATGGAATAAAAAGGATTCATTTTTTTTTCTCGCTGCCCACCCCCTGTTACTTGGTGATGAGCAAATTTTTCCCTTGATAATCCAAGTAGGAAAAGAGTTTCATATGTGCCACTTCCGTTTGTATAACGAGGCCTCATAAGGTGTCGAAGTTAATGCGGTTTCTTTATAATTGATCTGCCATCATCGTCCTTTCCACCACTTCTTTGACATCCCAACTCCACTTTAGTCTTCATGCACATGACAGGAGGCATGGTCGCAATTATTAGCAAGTTGTTTGAGCTAATGTACGAGGCAAATTGGATTGACCCTGGCTTTGTTACAATCACTAGGAGTATTGTGAGCATTTAATTCAAAACTCTCACAGTGTAAGTGACCGTGCCAACCAGCACAAGTGTATGAGGGATTAAGTCAATGAATATCCGATAAAGTTTCACTTTAATCTCATACAGATAGAAGGAAAAGCGTGCAGGATTAGGGCTGAATGTTTGTGTTGAGTAGCTGCGTGACGGCAAATTAAGTAGTTTGACAAACTCTGTTTTTTTATCTCTCAGGCTTGCAAATGGATGCATGTGCTTCTGCGAAATCCAGTGTAAAAAACGTTGTGGTTTGCAACTTACAGCTATAGCCACTCTTCTCGTAAATTCTACGAGCTTGCTGAATGATTTTCCCTTTAAATCCATAACAACCTTGTCGAAATGAAAGGTCAGGCCGTAGAGCTGAATTTTGGGAACACACATACTTTTCCATGGCTTTCAACAATCACGAAAGCGCTAATGCTTCTGCCGCCGCAACAAACAGCTTTTGCATATTCTGTGGACGATGATGAAGCGGTTATTCATAAGACTTGCCAAATTATATCCTCTCCCTATCGTTAAAAATCATGCACCAACCCGACACAGGCTTGAAATAAATGGCTAGCCGTTCGGTGATGGATTTAAATGAAAAGACCTGCCACCACTCCACGAAATAACAAAGTGAAAATTATTAATAAGGAGATGGATTACTGTGCGGACAAGAGAGCGACAAGTACGTAGTATTTCATTTAACCTCTTGAACATTCTTAAAATGATTAATCTACATTTCATGTTGGTAAGTCCGTTGCGAAGCTAATTAAATTCTATTGTGTCAAAAGATTTACTTTTCTCTTGCTATTGAACAAACTCGTTAATGTGCGTGGAGCAAGAAAGGAGGATATGACTCGTGTGTGTTTGTGTATGTTTGTTGTGAGGAGTACGTGTGTTCAACCAGAGGGTTCCACTCGGCCAATGGATTATTGATTCTGTTGTCTCTGGTCATCATCAAGCATGCAAATAAGAGGAGGAATGATACGGTGCTAACAGCAGCGACCAGTCACTACCTGCTAAGCTGGCTAGTCCATAAATTGGGCCGGTGAAACGGTAATTAGGCGTGTGTACTCAACTTAATCGCCACTCATTGATTTCTTCTCCAACGCGCCACTTCCAATCACACTGCATCATCATATCAAAAAATTTCTCTCTCTCCGTTCTCAACTTGTATAATTACAACGACCGCTCTCGTAATATTGCAATGCAATAAATGCAAATATTATTTTCAGCTTTGCTTTCATTAACAATTTTATTTATGTCTCACAGAGTGAAATCATTCTGATCAACATCGGCTAGTCAATGTTTGTTTGGAGTTGTAGCCAGTATTTATTAGGTCATGTCTGCGTAAATGGAAAAATATCATTATTACTTCTGTCCCCGTACGTGCATCCACGCATTGGTTGTAATTGTTGTTATTACTTCTGCACCGATCGGAATGTCGAGTAGAGGGAAATGTACTGTGGTAAAGCCGATGGTATTTTGGGGGTCTGTGCATCTGTGTGTCTCGCATGTACACGCAGACAACTATGTAATAAAGGTTGCTAATGGGAATCATGGATCAGCTCAATTTGTTTCTTCGTAAGAAGTGGGGAGTATAAAATGAAGGACCGAAACTCATTAAGAATGCAAAGAGTGTGCTGACTGGGCAGGGGGAAACGTCTTTTTAAAAAACAATCATCAACAAGGAGCGGCCATACCGCGCTGGTGGCAGTGGCAGCAAGAACATCCATACTACAGCAGCGGCAAAAGTTCTTTGACCACATCTCCTCACATTGATTTTACAGCTCAAATGGATCATATTTGTGAATTTGATTACCACAACAAGCCCTTTATTTCATTACGCACATTGTTCGGAGTACGCTGACTGCATAAAGCTGTCGCCGCTTTTTATACACACTCTTGTCATCTCTTCCTCATCACAGACATCTTTCTGCCGTAACTCTCAACTTGCTTGCTTGGACAAGGGAATAGCAGAGCGGAAATCCTTCCCAATCATTCATCGTCTTCACAGAAACAAAAGCAAGATTATCAAAGAGAATTCTGACAAGATTTTCTTATGTAAAACTCTTTGCTGCTACAGAATGAAAAGTAGGAGGAAAGGAGTTGGGATGTTGTCAAGTTTGTAAATAAGTGGATGTCACAGTGTGATCATTGAATTGTTGTTGTCTTTACAGCAGGGCTATTGAATAAATGTTTGCAAATAAGAGTCGTTCATATGTTAAGAGCGCAAAAATAAGTGTACATCTGATTATAGAGACGGAATGCGATGGAGATGTTCATCCTTCAATGATCTCCACTCTTTTCCTTCTCTCTCCCTCACTCCCCGTCAGCATAACCACTGACCAAACAATTTGCAATTGAGATTAATATTGAATATCTCCGTCTCTCTTTCAACAGCCATTTTCACAGTTTCATGCATACATGTCCGATTACTGGCAACCAATCAATAATCAGAAAGTTTACTTCAGGTGGGTCCTCACTTCAAGTAAGTGAAGAAACACGAGGCAATGCAGATTTTTGGGCTGAAATCATTGGCAGAACTGTCAAAGAAGTTATAGTCCGGAAATGGTAAAAAGTTGAAGCAGCATAAACAAACCGTCCAACTCTTCACAGGAGGGTCCTTGCAAATCAGTCAAGTTATATTAAAACAGCGTCTGTCTGGACCACCACCACCGCAGGGTCTCTCACAAATGTTATGTGTGTTTGGAATTTGACAAGCCCTGATCGTCAAGTTGACTACAGAAAGGGCTGGAGGGATTCTGGGAATGAGCTCATGCGGGCATTTTCTATGGAAAGCTTATTAGTAAATGATGTCATTAGAATGTTACCTTGCCCACTGGAACGATTATTGTCAAGAAGGAGCGTTTGGGGATATGAGAAACTGTTTGGTTGAGGGAAAAAGATTTTGTGATTTAAGCTTTTTACATGGAGCACACACCCAGGCATGGGGAGACAGAGGCCATATACAGGTGCTTCGTATGCTAACTTCTGTGAAACTGGATATATAGGGGCACAAGTTTGAAATCTTATTCATCAGCCCAGGCACATACGGGAAAGTATAATGTGCTAGGCGTATTTGTATCGAGCGATGTGGATGATTCTGCCTCCGAGTGTTGTGAAGAGCAGAAGCAAATAAGCTTGAGATGAACTACGGGAAAGCAATGCATGTGTGTTATGTGGGTATGTAAAGTATGTGTATTGGAAGTTTTCAAAGAGCTGCGGAGACAGAAGGCATTCCACACGTACACCTGCACCCCCGGCTGGTTGACTACATAGAAGACGAGATTATTATCCTTATGTACCTGTTCGGGACGAGATCCTTCTCCTTCCCTTTGTTTGTCTACAGGGATGAGATTGAGTGTGGAAGTTGTACTGGCGTAGATGATTGGAGGTGAGCTACACCTGAGTCCAATGGGAAGGTGATGTTGAGACACCCCAAAGGAGCCGGAGGCCAGAAGAACCAACCCAAGAGGAAAGAAGGTGAATGTGGCCTTCTTCAATGTATTTTTGATGTAGGCATCCCTCATCCATCCGTCCTGTGTGTGAGGTGTATGTGAATGTGTTATGTATATCCGTGTGTTTGGCCGTGTCTTCTGCAACCCTTTCCTTCACATACCTGTTCCCAGCAGCTCGTCACTCGTCTCGAAAGCCTCCTTTTCATAGTGAACCACAGCAGTATCTCGTGTGTAGTGTGTGTATGACCAATATCTCGAGTGTAGTACGTCGTCTCGAGCGACCACGTCAGTTGCCTCTAAAGAATTATATTCCTTCGTCCTTTTTTCATCTACTCTCCGGTCGGATTTTTCGGTGCGGAGTTTCCGGAATACACACCGACATCGAACAGACCAGTGTGCTTTAGTGTCCTGTGTTAGTTATTATTGTCTCTTGTCAACACATTATGACGAGGAGGATCGAAGGACCCAGCAAGTCCAAGCGGAAATTCATTTGGTCAACTTATTAAGGTGAGTGTCCATTGTTACCACTCATGACCGTTCGTTGCCTCCTGCCTACTTGTGCTTATGTGTGTATGTATATGTGGCTGCTGCCTGCTCTGTGTTTGTGACTTGACGAAGACAGCAGTCATTCGATCTACTATATTTTTCTGTTTCCTTTTAATCACAACTTGCAGATTGGGATTAAACTTGAGCTCAGTGAACTGTATTTTAAATTTGATCAAAACATCAAGAAGTGTGGTACTATGTGATTTATAATCCAGGCTGGTACCTTATGAATGTCACATTGTTTGACCACGAGAAAGGCACAAAAATATACAGCAGGGAGAGCGAGGGGCTGACTCCAGTTGTTTGATTTTTGGGAGCAACAGGTGATTTTATAACATGTGCGTAGGGTATACATATACATACAGGACTCAGCCAGATGTCAAATAAATAGCGGACCCCCAGTGTACTACAATTTGTGTTACTGTTTCCCGAAATTTTATCAGTAATTAATGACGAGTTGTTGATAATTTTGTGAATTCTTGGACACTTTACCCTTTGGAACAATGGAGATAACTACGCAGCGAGTTTTCCAGTTTCAACAACCAAGAATGTGTGACATTATTTGGATTTAGTGGTAGGAATGATTGACAGACGCAAGGACCGTCATGGTTTTTGGCTGGTCCACTAATTGAGCTGTTCAACTGATATACGTGACCCTGAAACGTGTCCCATTAATGTCGCAATATGTGTTTGTGTGTGTGTGTGCATGTCAGTTAAAACAGAAGACTTAGGAAAAGAACTGCGTGTTGTGTGCGAATTCAAGCGTCCTAGATACTAGCAGAATGAATGAGTAGTTACATCTGCTGCAGATACGTCTTAAATGCTCATCTTCGTAGATCATTAGCTGAAAGATGAGGACAATAGGAATTTGGCAAGAGCCGTGCATATGAGTTGACTTAAAGGAAGAATGAGAGCTCTTGCTGCACGCTTAATATGATTAGCGCTGAGAGGTGAATGGGCACAGACATTCTATACTCTTAAAAAATAAATAGCCCTTTACCGCCAAAGTAGTAAATACGACGAGACCATAATATGTTCCTTATGATTCCTCTTCTCCTCACATTCCAATCAAACCCTTGTGTACACACGGAATCCAAAAAAAAGTTTCACTTGTATTATCTACAGACACAAACGCACGCACACCCAAATGTATTTTCCTTTTAACGAGAGAATAATGATGGCATTGAGGATTTTATAAGTTTTCCTCATTCTCTCTCTCTCTCTTTCTGTCATCTTCCTCTGAATCTACAAAAAGAGCGGCCGCTTCAGCGATGATTTTTAATATTAGGTGCAGCCGAGCGGAAGGTGAATTATCATACAATAATTTATAGTAATCTTCCTGTCGCTGCATAGTTTAAATGAGAGGAATTCCGCTGTGCATTTCAAAGGGATGTGGTCAATGTAAATGGTCCAGCAAGAGAGAGAAAGGGATGGTAAAGGTGCGTGCATATTGTTTTTGTTGTCAAGGAGAAAATGAGGTAAAATGTTGTGACGACTAATGGTGCTTTAGTGGATAAGTGTGCTAGGAGTGTGTGCATGATACGATGTTGCTGCGATAAGTAATTGTTATGACAATGCCTTAAATATGCGCCCACATTAGCGTTGACCATATTATCATCATGATGGTATGTGTGTTAACAACATGTTTAACAATGTCTTGTTTCTATTTTGAACAGGAAAGTGTGGACCAAGACTAGAGAAAAAGTGATTTAGTGTGAGGAGACATAAGTGTGGGAGAGAGTAAGAGAGTGTAAGTGATTGTGTTTACTATCTGGAATCATGCCTCTTGTGCGGAAACCCCGATCAGGTCGAGGTAGAGGACATCATAGCGATGATGACGAGTCGACGCCGATTTGCCGGTGTCGAGTCCTTTACCTCGGCTCAGCAGTGCCTCACATAACAAAAGATGGACTCCAGGGGATTCAGGAGCCATTGAAAGAACTGTATCCGGACACAGGTCTGTCATCATTGAAAGGAATCGACTCGTGGTTGAGTGTGTGGTCCAATGGACTCTTATTAGAGAATGTGGACGAGAAAAATACAAAGATTACACGGTTTTTCCCTATTGAGTCCCTCCATTACTGTGCTGCAGTTCGTAATGTGTTAGTACCCGCAACAAATGGTGGATCCTCTAGTGAGAAAATTCAAAAGTTTCTTCCGCTGGATTCCCCCTTTGCCCGGCTTCCTAATCTGAATCATCCGCCGTTATTCGCCTGCATCCTTAGACGAACCACGGGGATCAAAGTGTTAGAATGTCATGCATTTATCTGCAAACGGGAAATGGCTGCCAATGCACTCGTCCGCTGTTGCTTCCATGCATATGCCGACTCCACGTATGCCAAACAGTTGGAAAATGGGGGAACACTCCCCTCCTCCGCCAACGGGGTCACCAACGGCTTCGCTACAAATGGGAATGGAACGCTGTTCAAGGATTCAGAATCGACGAGAACAATCCAGCGGTCCGTCACACCGTTGGACTCGATTGAGAAAGTCACGGGGTGGCAAGCCCATAGTCAGAATGGAGACTCGGACATTATTCTGGTGGCCAATTCAACAGACGATGACTTCACAGACGGTCCCATGACCTCCACCCCAAGGGACAAGTATGAATTCCGTGCTGAGTTCCCCGACGAAGATGAAATCTACGAGGGGGATGAGAATCACAAAGTTTGGGGAGGAAACAATTCCACTTTGGGTCAAAATGGGACCTCGGAGTTGGTCTATCTGGAGCCGGATGGCACGTTGAAGTCAGTTAAATCACACACATCCCGACTTTCCCGACCTAGACAGTTCATGTCACCGCCGCCGCCTCCACCACCCCCACCTCCGCAGCATTTCTCACTCCTGAAATCTGCTGAGGAGGAAGCCTCATCCACAAAGAAGAAGACTAAGAAAAAAGTGAAGAAAGATAGTAAGAATGGGTCACCGACTCAAATGCAAGCACAACCAGGTGGGAAGTATTTGATCCGGCCAGCCTCAATGATGAATCTTAGTTCTCCACAAGGACTTCAGCCGGGCATGTCAACACGTCCCGGGAGTGTGCTCAATGGGCCGGTCTCACACAGGCCGAGCAGTGCAATGTCAACACTTCAGCGAAATCGTCCCGTTGTTCACCCCTCACAACTGATACCAGTGCCACAGCATGCAAATGGATTCGTCCTCGCTGGACCACCCCCACATATGGTTCCCCCTCAACCCATTTACGGACCTCTTCAAACCCTTCCCCATCCCCATTTTGCCCTTCATCATCCCCAGCTGGTGAAAAAGTCAAAAAAGAAGGGGAAGGGGACACCTCAGTTACTTACTCCGGTCCCTATTTTAGCTCCCACCCCCATCCCGATGGTATCCGGTAGACACACTATCCCGTCTCCCATGAATCCTACTCCCCCGCCCGTGTTCCATCCTCATCATCCAAAAATGATTAATCCGGAAGACTTAAAAATGATGAAGCAGCATCATCACCTTCAGCAGCAGCAGCAGCAACAACAACAACAGCAACTGCTACATCATCATCATCAGCAGCAGCAGCAACAACAACATGGAACACCTGAGATGATGCAAGGCCCCCCTTCCCACTATGCCACCATTGAGCGGGGATACCACTACCACTCACGCCATACGAACGGAGACATGGCCACCCTCGTCTCCAATAAGAGTAAGTCGAAGTCAAGCTCTAAAAATGACTCAGGAGGTTCTCCATACAATACTGGAATTTACCGGAAGAAAGGTCATCTGAATGAGAGAGCTTTCTCTTACTCCATACGCCAAGAGCATAGGTCCCGTTCTTATGGATCGTTAGCCAACTTGCAGTTTGTCAATGACTCAGGTGGACCCTTGCTCCGGCCTTCAGGCTCACCTCCATCCACATCTGAGGGAATGAAGAAGGAGCGAGAAATTATACAAATGGTCCGAGACTTAGATTTATCCGGGGATGAAATTGAAAGATCCCAGGTCCCCCCGGAATTGTATCCTTCGCGGAAAGCAAATGGCTACCGTAATCAAAATGGCCATGGACCTCGGATCACACATCGGTGAAGCTCTTTCTGTAGGTGAGTCATCCTAATCATTATAATATCATCCTATAACGTTTGCCTTCACATTACTTGTATACACGAGCACATGGGAAACTCCTTGCTATGGTCACTCTTGTTTGACTTGTGTACTTACTAAATATATAAACCTCCCTCTAAATACTCAAGCGTTCCATACTCCTGCTCACAAAAATAATCCAGTTATCTCTTACTACTTCCGTGTGTGTAAATACTCTGCACAGCCTTGATACACTAAAAAAAGTCGCCCTCGTAATCATTTTATGCGCTGTGGGGTAAACGATGTGTGGCACCACTTTGCCTTGCCCATGCTGAACTCATGGCGTCACTCACTCATGTCCTGTCGTTGTCACCGTTTAGTTGCTCCATTACCTCTGCTGTGATGCAGCATGTAAGTACTTTCAAGTCGTATTGTTTTCGTAGATTCAACTCTGTACAGTTGCCATCTCAATCAAGGCACAAGTAGATTGACAGTATGAGTATACACATCAAGATACTTTAGGTGTATGCGTGTGTGGCACTAAAGCACCAGCCCACTTTCCAGCTAGATGTTCGTAATAGTTGTTACCCCTTCCCCATTCCTATTGCCTCCTTAGTGCACTCTCCAATTAATTGATGCGAGAAGAATTGCGGAGGCACACGTCTGAAACTACAACAGTTTCTTACCTTCCCTATATATCTCTGTCATTGACTCGCCATCGCTTTGTTATTCCGTCTTCTCGTGATCCAACAATCAGTCTCCTTTGACACATGCATAATGCATGTATCCAATTACTGCAGTGTTTTCGATCCAACGTGTTTTTATAGCATGTGTGAGTGTTTGAGGGCTCGTGCTAAGTGAAAAGAAGTGTCGTATTATTCCTCACCTAATAGGCTTGATGATGTCTGAAATAAAAAACCTTACAAGCTTCCCAACAGCGAATGCAAAAGAGTTGCAGCAACAACAACAATGAGCACACAACACGGCGACGACGACGATGACGACTTACGAAGATAACATATGAGCAGACTCAATTTCCATTTACCTTCAGATATGGGAAGTGCAGTAGTAACTGATGGAGTGTATTTTAATCAGCTGTGAGTCCTTGCTCTATTTTTTCACCCCCTCCTCCTCCTGACTTGTGAAAAGTTTACATCATTTTTTTTCCATCATGATCCATATCTTTTAACAGTGGAATGTGGCCTGTAAGAAGCTTGTTGTCATACTAGCTGTGTGCATGTATACGCAGTACGGCATTGTGTCTGTTAATAACAGTAAAAGTAATAATAATAGGGATAAAGCTCAAGGTTGCTCGACCCTTAAGCATTAGCAATGTGTATTGATGTACGCAGAGCAAAAGTATTTTACCGAAGGAACAAGGAAGATGAAGGTGTTGGAGGGAAAAATTTTTGTTCTTTTTACCTGGTCCGTGGCGCTACTTATGTGAGGGAGGGTGAGACGGGAATTTCATTGCAGTGCCAGCCAAGCCTCTTTACCATTAACTTGGCCATTAGACTTATTCAAGTGATCCTCTTTCGGTCAAAAGTCCATAAAGCATTTAGTCAAGTTTCACTGTACATACTCGTTAATCTCCCCCACCTGTCATGGATGGGAAGGAAGAATGAGACCCAGACCCTTGCACAGACAAGGGAAGTCTTGTCCAAAATGGACGACACATGAGTTTTTTTTATTTTATTTACACACATAAATTCTTTAGGTTTGTGAATTGAATCCCCGCCATATTGTTATGATGAAGACGACGACCAGGGTGATTATTATTATTATTCCATAGTCATACCCTAGGTGATGTCAGCCAACTATGGACCATTGTCAAGTGGATTTTCAGGGCAAGAAGATATGACGGAGCGAGCTGTGGATTTGTCCCAGCTGTCTGCGCACGGAATTTTATTCATTCCGTGAGGCATATCGACCTCCTCCTTCTGTCACATAATAATATTTCCTTGTCAGAGATGACCGTCGTCATCCTTTCTTGTATCCGAGTGGACAATGTGTGTGCGACTATGTGTTTGTAACTCTACACACTGTGTGCTTTTAAGGTGTGTTCATCCCTCTGTGTCTTGCTCATCCTGTGTGAGCAAAGTTTACAAAGCAGAGCGTTAAAATAATCGCCGCAATTACTCCTTCAGAATCTATAGCAACAACTCCCCTCAGAATAATCGTCTCATGCTGCAACGATTTACATGAAAATTTAGTCAAGGCCAAGAAGTGAATATCAATGTTGACGCTTATGATGATGACGATAGTGTGGATGAGATTGGATGTGAAAGAAGAAGAAGAGATTGTGAGAAGAATCTAGTTTGTAATCTCTCTCTCTCTCGCTCTTTGATTCTGGACTGTGGAGCTCACGATTTCGTACCGTTGAGAGTGAGCAAGAGAGAAAGAGAGAGAACAACTGTACATTTTATATTCATCTATAAAGGTTTATGGTGAGTGCTGAATTTAATTTGACAGTTTTGTCTGTGTGTGCATGTTGTGAGAGTAGGAGGAGGAAGCAGGACGAAATGCATGTGTTCACCCTCACCATGTGTCTCTGTTTGAGCAAATAATGCACAGCATGGCAATGAGGCTGCCGAAGAAATGCATTTATGGCGTTGAAATTACATGGTGACCACCTTGGTGTGCATGATATTTTTAGCATGTTACTGACGCCTAATAGGAGACGAAGGAGGGGATTGTTAGTATTGCTCTATGCTGTAGCATTATATATCTTAATATTATTATTCTGTCTGATGGGTAGTTTCGAGGAGTGACAGAATACCCAGGCGGTGAATCAACTTGATCAAAATCCATTGTTCCTTGTGGTGTGAAGTCACGGGGGTCAACCAGTGATTAGTTTACATATGTGTGCGTGCGTGTGTGGGTTGTCAAAGTAACTTATTTGTAGTAATACTTGCTTGTTTATAAAGCTATGCACACACAGAGGTTGGGTAAAAATTTGCCAACACCTTTCTGTCTTTTGGCTGTGCTGCTTCTGCTGACGAAGATGATGATGACCGTTTTTAGCCAGAGAGAGAGAGAGAGATATGAATGTCATTTCTTATTTTACACCCGCACCTTTTTCCATGTGGATTTAAATGGTGCGATGATGCAATTTGATTTCCAGTGTCTTCTAAAATATGGAATGGAGAGAGAAATTAGGACAAGACGGTTAGCGACCTCTTCATTCTGATGACTGTTTACTCATCATCATCCTCTGATTACGACAGAAAGATGACGATCTAAAGATGATAATAATAATAATAATGATGATGATGGTAGTAGCCATGAGAGTTGTGGAGGAGGTGGAGGAGGTGTTTATGCAATGATCAGCATCTGACACAGCAGCTTTTCAACGTAAATCTCTCAAGTGTTTTTATCTCTCTACTGCCATGACTTGGAAGATGAGGATTGCATGGCAGTGTATTGTGTATAGTACTTGTGTGTGCACATATTACGCACCGCGTCAGTCTGACGTGAAGTTCCACATGGAAACGTCATTTTCCTCGTGCATTTCCCTTGGCCAAAGAAGAAAAGCTGGTGTTGATGATGATGGCTTTGATAATACACTGTTACATGGGATAGCGTTACTTCTTTTTTTACCATCACATTCATCTTTGGTCGGAGCAGGAGCATGAGATGTTTGTCGTGTACATACACGTCCCTCCCTCAACATGTAGCTCTTGTATGTGAGCAAGGGTTTTTATCTCAACTTCTTCCCTCCTACTTGCTCTTATTGAGTCCAAAATAAGGCATAAATGAAATAACCTGGCTGACGATTAGTTCTGGCAAAATAACTGCCAGCGATTCATATCTTGATTATCCTTTCTGTCCTTTTTCTTCTACATATTCCCCCGCGGCAAATGAAAAAGCAACAAGATGCTCTCTTAAGTGTGCTTGTGCGTTATGCATTTGTGTGCTTGTCGGTGGTGTGTGTGTGTGTGCTGTGTATAATACCACAAAATCTTTCGCAGTCTTCAGAGTGCACTAATATTGTGAATCCCTGTGGCATAAGAGGTTTCTTTGCTCTCATATGTTCCTGCTGCCAGCAATATGTTTTTTTGCACAGCTCCCCGCTATGTATTTCTCACGGTTGAATTTTCGCCGGGATTTTTACACAAGATTGGCTGGGGCTAGAATTGTAAATTTTTTGCAAGCATACAGACACTCTTCACCTGCAGCACCCTTCCCATTATCACAGATGGGAAAAGTCTATGATAATTAGCAAGATACTTCTCGCATAACATATATTTCAAAGGATCCCTCCTGAACGCCTTCACATTTGACTGCAACTGTAATAGTGGAGAAGGTGCGAAATTCTGTTTGGGAGACAGTCTGGCTCGCAGTTGTTATTATTGTGTGAGAAGTAGGGCTGTGTGATGCTCATCATGATGATGTTGAGGGAGGAAATTATTTGTTACCCAACAAGTATGCAACGAGGAGGAAGAAGGAGGAAAATTTTGTTGAGGTGGCATGTAAATGTTTCTCTTGTTGATAATATTGTTTAACCGAATCAGAAGGTAAAGGGACCAACATTTGAACAGTGCCATCGTCATTATTATTATTTAAATGGGAGGAAAACTCTTTTAGTGGCGTAACCTTGAGGGCAACAATCTCGATTACATGCCGGGGCAGAGGGGAGAAAGAAAATGTGTGAAGGTATACTTGGGCTGTGTGTGAAAGAGGAAAGCCGATGTTCGGCCTCCAGTGACTCAGTGTTGCTATATGGTATCACGTTCCGTCCCCAAGTACAACTTCCCTTGTGAGAGAGAGACCTATTTCTTGTTATTGTTAAAGGGCTTTCATACAGGCACCTCCACCGCCGCCGAAGTACTCATTCTGCGTTCCTTCACATTGGTTTATAAAAAGCTTGGACGCCAGTAAAGATTAAGGGTCGAAAATGTCGAGGCTTTAGCCCATCGTTTGGGTATGTTTGTATATATCGGCGTGAGAAATGTGTGTTGACGGATTGGATGCGTAGCATATTTAGTCTTTGTATAAGTTACACTAGTTTGCATATTGTTCCTTCTCACTCAATTGTCTGTAGTGACGTGTATTTTTTGGTCTGAAATCGTGCTGCTGCCCATATATTTGAGTAAAAAAGTTTTCTTCCCTTGTTACTCAAGCCGAAGGGAAATCGGTGCTAATGTTGATCTACAATGTAATAGTTCCTTACGACAACTCGTGATGATGATGAGGCTGGAGTTGCAGGTGCTCATTTGTGTGACTTTTGTGCACACGTAGAAGATCGCATGAGCAGGTTACATTGTTGTATGTGTATTCAAATTGTGTGCATTGAGGAATTCACATAATCCTCTGCAGGATTTTTCCTCATCATTGTTAATGCAATGCGCATGCAAAAAGGTCAAATTGCTCGAGGATTTTCTGTGTGAACAGTTGCCGCTGCTTGTGCTTTCCTTCATCTTCTTGTTCTTCTGCTTTAAGCATGGCGGATGAGCAGGAGAGGAAAGTAGGAAATTTTAATGCTGTTCAACTTATATTGTGATGTGAATTGAAGTGAATGAATTTGTCTGCTTGTGTGCATGGGCATCGAGCTCTGTGAGAGGGCAGTGAGGAAAAAACCAGAAGTTGAAGAGGAGGACGAAGAAGAAGGTGGGGATGATGAAGGAGACGAAGAAGAAGAAAAGGAAATGTGGTGAAGAATTGCATGCGGTTACGCTGAATACACTTACACATATCAGGGAGAGAGAGATAGAGGGAGAACCGTCTTAGACGTCCTGTTATACTCCTCTCTCTCATCTTTTCTGCTTTGCTCGCTCCTTTTAATTAGCCAGCCATTCGCAATGGTCAGCTAAGTACAGTGAGTATGTACGTATGCATGATAGTGAATGTGTACAGTTGGAAACGAATTAATGCTCAACACTGCAGTGGTTCCTTGGCTTTAAAACGACTTACAGCTTAATACCAAGGTTTTCTTCATAAACTGCCATGCCCATTCACACACACGCTCAAACCGGCAATAATGTCCGGCGACCTCGTACGTGTAATTATTCCACACGCAGATAGACGGACACACTCTCAGGAATTCCCTTTTGGCAGTAAACAGGAGCAGATTGAGAGAGAGAGAGACATTAGGAAGAACACTATTAGTTTCTACATTCACAAAGTCAGTCATATGTCAAGGAGTTATTCCATTATTATTGTACCCTTCAGAATATGAAAGACGACTTTTGTGTGAGTTGGACAGGAACTTGAGACAATTACAAGGCAGTCACACTAACATCTGTGTGTGTGCTCAACACGAAAGTTTCTCATAGACAAAAGTCAGGTGGAATTTGCAATGTTTGTACGTGTTTTTATAACAGACACTCGGCTGCGGATGACGATCAAGCCAGCGAAAAAAGAAACAAGTCTCCTTCATATTATTACCGTTGTTGCTGTTGTCAATACGAATAATTATTCTTGCCGAATATACTCAGACACACTGACAAGATTTAAAGAGCGCTCACAGGAAGGAACGACGATGAGGACGCTCCTTTGATTTTTTTGCCCCCTTAAATGTCCATGACTTTGAATGGCTGCCAGTTAATATTGCCGGGACAAGTTTAATGGCAGCGATGCATTTAATCCTCCTTCAACTATTCTGTCCACAACACACACCCATAAGGGATGCTTGTGGCTCATTTCTAATTATAATTTGATGTGTCATTGTTTGCGACATCAATCATTCATCGCAGGAGGAGTGAAGAAGGAGCGGAATAGTGGATTTTTTTCTCTCTCTCTCACCATTTTCATGGTGGCTTGGAACAGTGGAAAGTTCCCGTAGTCAGCTCCTCTCTCCCCCGTTTGTTTCAGACACATATGATTATAGCCTTTGCTGAGCGTGTAAATGCATTTAAATTGCTGAAGACATGTTAGTACCTGTAGCCATGGAAGAATGGTCAAGTTCATTTGAATATTCTTTCGATTTATCAAGTTTGAACCCGGTCTAACAGTCTCGTATGTAGGGACTGTGTGGTAGTAGAAGCATTGAATTTGTCCTGTAGTTTTGCTACTATAGCACCAGGATCATTAGTAGGGTAGCTGGTGCATTGTCTTTGAGTGTGTGTGTGGCTGGTATGTAGTGGACCCGTATGAAGAGAGTGACCAGCCAAGATGAAGTGGACTGTTGAGAGAATGAGGAACTACAACAGCTTTTAGCAGGAGCCATATCTCAGACAGACAGACGAACGGAGTAGTACATCAGTGGTTTTTCTTCCTTCGTGTGTGTAGAGAGAGAGAGAGGAACGTGGACCCTCTCATTAAATGCCAAACTCTATATGGTCGAATGCAAAGTGAATCGGACGAGGGGTTCACACTGACTGACTGTTTGCCATCATGTAAATTCCAACACATTCTCCTCCTCCTGAATATATGCTCTGACTATACCCGCTTCATCCTTCCACCTGTGGGTCAGGAATTCTACGCCGTGATTTTTCCGATCCCAGTCATCATCATCGTGATCAGTATACATGCATGCATGTGTCCAGTATACCGAGAGAGAGAGAGACACTTGGAAATACACACATACGCACCTTACAGTATACATACCAAGTAATCCAGTCATTTGCACGGTTATTACAGGTTTTCCTGCATTGGGAATCTCCCTTCGTTTCGTATAGCTAAGCATATGCTTGAACAGTAGATGGACCAGCAGGAGGATGAAAACTGTTTTCGTATTCTAAACAAGTAATATCTGGGATGCTTACAATTTATCCCCACTGCTCCTCTCATCCGTTCATCTTGTTTTTTCTCTCTCCTCTCTCTCTACATGAATCCTCTTGCATATCATTGGAATCTCTGCTGCTGCTCTTCTTCCTTAGTTTGAAATGGGGAGGAAAAATTCCACGGAATGAATAATTCCTAATAATTGTAAATTATCAAGGTTAACGTAGTCTGGGAGTACAAATACCCCGAGTGTGTAATTGATGAAAATGCAAGCCTGAAGAGGTACATAAAGCTTATGCACGACATGCTCGCTCCCAGATTCATCTCCATCGAGTCTGCGTAGGTCTGATTTTTTAACTCTCGCTGACACCTGTCAGGAGAGGTGAAGGGGCAGTGTGTCAAGTCGCGGAGTGCAACACATTACCTGTCCCACATGAATCCCAGCTTAACTAGCGACAGTAAACATGGCTGAGATTTATCATGAGCTGAACAAATGTCTGTATAACTCATCACTGGATGTATGTATATATACATTTTTTTTTACATCTTTTGGTCATGTCATCATCTTGGGAAAGATCGGAGGTTTTCAAAGGAGGCAAAATAAATGCTTGCATGTTTGATTGTTGTGGGGAGCGGAAGGATGAAAGTGAATGCTATGTGTGGCTGGCGCCTGTCAGCCTCTCATGAGCCAAAGCCTTGTGAGAGAGAGATATCTCTCGCTCTGTATTTTTACTGTTGCACTGGGATTTCACTGAATATTTTCATTCTCCTCAGTATCATCATTATCATCGTCGATATATTGATTTTGTTTTCTCTTTTTTTGATGGGTAGCACTGATAGAGGGTTTTGAAAGGATGTCAAAGAGACTGTCGGCTTGGTTTGAGCACATGGTGGAGGAGGAAGACTGACATTAACTATTGGGGTCACTTTGTTACGTAATTTTCCGTAATAATTGCCTACTCTGTGTTTGTGTTTTGAACTCGTTGGATGTGTAGGTATAAAGATGATTATGTGATGACGAGGGTAATTGAGAACAATCAATTAATGGATCTTGCTCAAGTGAGTACGTTAGCTGGCGATCGTGGAGGATAGTGTGAGGTAATAGGGTACAGTGTGGTGATCTAATAAGCCGATGACGGTGGGTCATTACATTTAATTGCACGCACTTAAGAGGTTACGTCCACGCCGGCTTTTCAATTGAATACCGAGATTCTTTGGTGAAGTGATTAGATAGCTTGGAGGACAAGTTTAGTTTCAAATTGTGGGGACACCTCTGTCGTATCAATATCCTCCACGCTTCCTGCAGCAGTCGTCCTGTTAGTTATCATAAGACCGGTGTGGATGACTTGAAGAAGAAAAGTTGTAGCGGCAAGCAAAGGGAGACGGTGTCCGTCCACCCATGTGAACATCTGTGTGTGTGCGTATCTCTATTGTTCTGTCATAAGATTTGCTGCTAGTCCATAGTGTGAATGAATGGAGCTGGATTTGCGAGTTTGTTGGCTGGACGCGCGTGTGTTTGGGGTGATCAAACGGAGGTATACATAGTTGTCTGTCCTGTCATACGGAGGACGCGGTGAATATTATTACGTGCTTGCATGTATAGCCCAGCCAGTTGTTCTTGTTGACGATGATGAGATGTTGCGCTCGGCGTGTGAATAGCGTGAAGAAGTTACAGAGGAAGACGTGAAGAGATGGACGTTATATGCCAACAGTAGTGTTATTGACCTTTATTCTTTCATCTCCATTATTTTCCCACCATCTCCACCACGACCACTACTGCTGCTACATAGCATAGTCACTACTACCCTCATGTCTAACTGCGAATTCATAGCTTACATCAATTTGTTTCTATTTACCAAGATTTTCGTAGTCTTCTCCGTCTGTCTGTATCTTTCTGGCTGTACAGCCGGTGGCAAGATGAGAGTGGATAAACTGTCGGCTTGTCCCTTTTACCTCCATTATTGGTTCATGTTACGTATAAAGTGTTGTTTGAAAGCATTGCTGAAATACTTGGGAAATTATAAAGGGATGCAGAATTGGAAGGTGGTGCTTAACATGACGGTGGAATTCATTTCTCTCCTCCCGGTTATGATATAGCAGCTGTAGAGCAACTGTAAACTCTGCTGCCGTCTTAACTATTCATCAGTAACGTGATTCCTTTATGTAGATTCTTCTCTCCGTATTGTTTCACATAGGACGATTGAGTGGTTCAGATACTCATTCTGACACTAACTGCCTGCTGATCAGGCCTTTCTGGGATTCTCATTATTATGGGCTAGCCTTCTGTCATACTGAATGGCCAATTTTCGTGCGAGGCTTTTAAAGCATTATTCACTGTATATTTTCTACGTGTCTGACTGTTTTCTATTAGTATGGGATACCTTACACCCATGTAGGCTCAAGGTGGAATGGGGATATGACCGTAGTTCTGCATTCCCTTCAGCAAATCGTACACGAAGCCAAGTGTATTTACCATGTTGATGATGAAGAGGAATGAGAAGAAATAAAGTTGATTTAAAGTTCTATCTGGCTCAATTGGCACCAATGATTTTTCATTAGCAAACAGGAGCAATGTATTTTGGATGTGACTGATGAGTGGATGTTGGGATAGAATCCTTCGCTGTACGTCATGCTTGCTTGCAGAGAGGAATGAGTGAGAAATGTCTGCGGATTTGGGTTTTCAATTAATTAAACCAAAAGTCACTCAATTATTTCATTAGATGATGATGATAAAATCTGCAGGGCAAATTGATGCGCTTGAGTGACGAAGATGCCGTGTGTAGGCAGAAATTGGTTGAGTGTTCGCAGGGAATGTGGAGAGAGGTGAGCGAAGGTGTGGAGGAGTGTGGAGAGGAAGATGAAACGTTGAGATTTTCTTCGAAGAAAACCATAGTTCCTCTCCTGGTATTGCTCTTAATTTATGCAACTTGGTGGCCCTGTCTAAAACTCTCTCTCGGTGCGCACAGACATTGTCCTTGTGTCCAACCTGCATCGCACATTATCCCTTGATTTATTTGATTCACGCTTAAACGACCAGACAATGTAATTTTTTGTGATTATCCAGTGGTAGGGACATGATGTTGGATTAATCATCCATTTTCCCGTCCACATTTTCCTCCTAGCCCCGTTTATCATATCGTATCTGTCATAATGAATGAGGTTGAAGAATAAATGTACCACAGAGTTTTACTACCATTATTTACTAACAAAATAACGGAACATCTCCAACTGGTGGTTTAGCAGTCAAAGTAAACGTAAACAATTTCACTTGAATTAAACTAAGCACCGGGAGTGAACGTACAATAAGTTGCATAGCAGAGTGGCATCTGCGCCTCTCCTGTTCACTCACGAAAGGGTGACAGACGCAGTTGAGTGAATGAATGGGAACAGAGACTGAGGAATCCTCCTTTACGCCACTCATGAGAAATATTGTGATCAGTAATGTGTCATTGGACCCTTAAATTGCAGTTTTCATCCACCGTTCTCAACTTATTATCCCTTCATGCACATGAACACTTACAACTTACACAGTGAGTGGTCACCAATGCGATTAGAGGGTAGGAATATGAAGCAAATCGCTGGCAACAGATTGCCATGGCATGCGATTGGACTTGCCATCAAAGGCCCCATTATGCTTTCATACGACTGATTTCATGAGGAAGCATGGTCTCTGTGGCATTATGCTGGATAACTTAATGTGTTCGCATATTTTTTACCGCCCGTGACATTTGACGGACAAACTGAGGTGATTATTCTGGTGTCGCCAAGTTTGTTCTACCTTTTTTTCTACCTGCAATATACTGGAGTTTGCTGTTGCTCTTGAAAATAGTTGTTGAAGTTGAGGTGTAGATTGCCACATGAGATTTTTTCTTTCCCCTCATCCTTTGGTCGATCAGACAATCGGCCGGCGAAAAAGTTGCGGTGAAAACCATGAAGGATTTTTGTTCTTAGAGGACGACGACGAATAGAGAAGGAAAATTGCATCGGCGGTTGCACATACTGGATGATGATGATGATTACTGTAAATAATGGCGATTCCTTTGGAACGTTAGATGTTACGGTACATGGTGATCCCCAAGAATTTACAGTTTGTGTTCTGCTCATGCCTCCTGTACCTTGCACACAGGATCAAGAAGAAGGAAGTACTGAGGGGAAGAGTGTTGTGCACACATGCATTCACACACACAGTACACTTGTTCAAATTTGTGAATGAAGTTGCGCTTGAGTGATCTGGAAGAATGTTTGTATGTATGCTATAGGGATTTCGCACAAGCATTCCCACATTCAAACATGATAAATCATGGACATACACATCCACGAGTCATCATTATTATTATCATTATTATTGCAGTCAGAGGCTTATGGCTTGTAAAAATAAGCCATCCAATTTACCTGTGGTTTTTGATTATTATGACTATTTGGACCCCAAAATCTTAACCATAAACGCTCAGCATTCACGATGTGACTGAACTATAGCTTGAGGCGAATATTTCATAGAATGTGCTTGAGGATTTATAGCCGATCATTTAATCAATCATTAAGAATCATTATGGTTCCTTTTCTACTCATTATTTCCTCTCAATCATTGCAACAAATGTGAGTGTCTCACTTTTGAAAAGTCGGTTCCGCTGTACAGGCTGAAGAAAGACAGAGCTCGCCCGCAGTATGTAATTCTAGTGAGAAGACTCTCTCATTCGTGGAAGCTTTTACTGCAGACGGAAGTAGTCGTTACACGGATCACATGAGTACGCTCGATGGTTTTCACTTGGCTGAGTACAAAATTACTACGTGGTGGACTCAGTCACCACCATCTGTCAAATCTTTGGACTCATTTTGTCAGCAAAGTGTCTTGCAGAGCTCGAGGTTACGTCCTTTGTGGGAACCTCAGCTAATTCAAATCATTTTAGCTATGGTTAAGACCAATCTATACCCAGAGACTTATGCGTGTAAAACTGGGTGAAAATACCGCCGAAGGATACTCATTTTTATTGGTTTGAAAAATAATATAAATATAAGACTCATTCTGAAAATTATGATTTTATTTCCAGAAGGGGAAAGCACCCAACCGCGCCGCCGCCAATATCACCACCAAAAGTCTACGATGTGTGTGGAGGAAATCAAGTTTTATTGCATGAAAAACCACATGGAACCTCAATACCCTCATCATCATCAATCCCCTCGGATCATTGTCATCGACAGCAGCAGTAACGACTACAACGTCAACGAGGAGAAAATCACGATGAAAACGTGGAAAATTTAATATGCAACTGCTGTTTCTCCGGCACCAAGGATAGAAATATTAATAGTAAATGGACTCAGTGACAAACAGCTCTTCTTCTCCTTTGTCTCCTTCTGCTGCTCATCTTTTATACAATAGGATTTTTATTACAAATTATCTTCACAACACACAAACACTTCCATACACACAAATCCCTCAATTCTCTTCCCATTGCATTTCCTCCACGATCATTTTCACATCTTCAAAACACAGTCAGATGCATAAGTAGAACAGAGAGTGACACCATAAGGAACTTAGTTTCATTTGTACACAGAGCAGTAATAATCCTCAAATCATGTATTGTAATATGAGATATCAAGCTCATCGCTTCTTGCGTTTACTGAATATTTATCGCCGCAGATAGTAATTTTCTTGTATGTGTGAACTCGGAGGTTAATGGCTCAGTGACTTGAGGCAATATTGTACACAATGTAGTTCCTGAGGAATTATACGCCCCATTTCTTCCCTCCAAGACAATATGATAGAGTGTGATGATAAGAGTAGGGAGCCAACAATAGAGTAACATCAGCAAAAATAATGTGACAATCCATAGAGATTTATGGAGCGCACATTACACACTACGGGTTTCAATAGTTGATAGATATTTGTAACGGACTTGCAAGCACAGATTATTGTCATGTCGTAATTGGTCTCGTCTCAGTTTCTCGCTTTATTTCACCTAAGCTTCAAAGCACAGGCTCATTCTGATCTTAGCTGTGGCGTTGTTAGCTTCTAAAATTAATGTTGGAGTGGAGATCAACACGGACAATCTATGCTGTCAATGCATGTATCAAAACTTTGACGAACTTCATGATTTTTTACTGCTAGAAGTTTGTACAATATACGACGCCTGAGAAATACTTGAAAACAGTGCTGGTGAATCTTGAAACTTTTTCTATAGATTATCCTGCAGAACTTTACCCTAAAGAAGGGAGTTCTTTAGTAGTTACTGCTTGCTCGTGTGCTCTTATGAGCCGCTAGGTTTCGTTGTCGCCATCATCATCATAGTTATTACAGAGAAGAGTATTTATTGCAGTACATCAGGCACATTGGCCCCTCCAGTGAGGAACACACACGACCTACGGAATCCTGCTGCGGAGCATAGTTAAGAATAATAATGAAGATGATAATAGTTGTAGTTACATTTCACATGTTGTTCTTGTTACTGCTGTAATGCAAACAAAGAGAGACAGACAGGATGAGAGGGTTCTATTTAGTGAAACCTCTATTTTCCACTAACTAATCATTTCCGCTCCTCAAGGTATGTGTTTTCCCTTAGATGTGTCAAGACTTTGAATTAGTTTGGTGCGTAGGCTTTCAGGAACAATAGATTGTGAGGGAGGATCTATAGTGTTAGAAGAAAAATATACATGTATTTGTATGCTATATAAGCAATTACAATAATTATAAAAGGATTATACATGATTTTACTATTAGCGCATCCCATGTGAAGGATCCTCTAATAACATTATTTACATTTTTTGTGAACATAACGCTGTGGTTTTGTCCCCAATCAATTTGCCAATGCATTATTAGTTATTATGTTATATTATTTGTGTCCGAGTCATTATTACTTGATTAGTTACGGTATATATTTTTGTGGTATTTTGTGAATGTTGTTGTTGTGTGAGAAGGAGAGTAATAAGGGGCAGAGGTGTGATTGACTCTTGCCGGCAAAATGTACATCTAATCAGATGGATCACCGCAAGCATGAGAGTTCTATAATTGACGTTACAACAGCAACAATACTGAGTGAGTTGTTTCAGTAGCAGTGGTAGTTAGTAGTCTTCTTGCTCCAATTCGGCCTAAAGGATTGTCTATCATATGTGGGGAGAGAGAGATATGATACTACGTGTTGATGATGAGGATGGTTACGATAATGACGGTGCGGTGGTGATGAGCTTAGGAAGTTTATATGGTATATTCTACTGTGGCCACATATATATAATAGTATAAATAGATACTACGCTCAACTTTCAAATCGTGTTTAGAATTTAAAAAACAGAATGTTCTTCCTGTTAAATTTCATTGGAAAACATGAGTCAAGTCTTACGAGGTTCATGATTATGGTGTGTGCATGCTATGTTTATCTGTCTGTATGTTTCTATGAGTGCGAGAAAGGGGCGCTGAGGAGTTAAAGAGTTTTCACATGATATAAGGCTCAAAATATATTGTTATTCAAGACCTGTTGAAATAACTGAGACTCCATGATCATCATTGTATGTGTGTGTGTGTGTGTCTGTATGTGTGACTGCTGACTCGTAACATTATTTAGCAAAGAGAAGAGAAATAATTATTGTCTGACAAGGCTTATATAAATATATATATATAAGAGGTATACATATACGCAAGAATAATTATGTGTGTATATATACCTGTGTAGAATTATATCACTTGTAGGTGAGTCTTGGGGCGGCAATAAAATTATACGAATCTCAGCTGTCTTATCTTCCTCTCTGCTCTGCATCCATAAACGGTCATTGTTAAATTAGTCTAAGTCAAGTACGTCCCATTTACTGTTCTCCTCACAGCAACAAAACAGTCATACATAGGCAGAGGAGAATTGTAGGCGAAACTCTAATGAGATTCATAACATTTTCTCTCGAGGAATCGCGTCAAACTGAATGTGAAGGACATGGAAAAGTTGTTTAAACATGCTGACACACACACTCTCATATGCTCACCCAGGATAAATATTGTAGGGATTAATAAGAGTAGCAGCAGCGGCTATTCCTATTTCGTAATACCTCTCTATACTACAGTCCATCCTGCCTTCTGATGACTGAAGCCAGACGCAAATCTATTGCCAAAATGACAACAGGAGGAATAAATTTTGTAAACAATACAATGAGAGGGATAGCATAGAAAATTTCTGTGGTATAATGGAGGGGATAAAAGGAAATGAAGGGATGAGACGGAGACGAGACTGGCGGAAGATGCATACCTCGCTCAAGATGTATCAGATGGAAGTGTGGACGAGAAAGCCGAGGGGATTGTCTATGGCACTCACTTATTAGCCCTGCAAAGTACTGAATTAGTGGCAGAGAGAGATGTGGCAGGTAGGATTATGTGAGGCAGTATAAGAACAGGTAGAACAATTGCCATAAACATCGCCCTCATCATTATCTTCCAAGGTTTTTCACAACTTAGGCTTTGCTCGCGGTGATGAGGAAATGACCAAAGTGAAACAAGAGGAGCGGAGAATGATAAGTAGTGAGTAAACTATTGCTCAGTCATTTCCGAATAGATCAGCCCGACAGACAACTCATAAATGAATTTCCAACAGAGCTCAAAATTAATGATGACTTTCTCGTATTGTACCTTGTTTACACTCCTGCCTAATGTTCAGTGGTGTCTGTTAGTATTTGGCCGTTGACGAGAGCGCTCGAGCTAATTGCAGGGATCACACTATTTTTCAGACAGCAATTAGTTTGACCTCTTACAATAGCCCACGCGAGTGGGTTGAGGAGGCAGAGAAACAAGCGTAGTGAAGATGATGTGTTGTTGTAATGCGATCATCGATGAAGATGATTATGCTGTGCACGAGGTCGTCCAGAATGTGGATTAAATGTGTAGTATGGTTAGCCAGATTTTTCATAGACTGACTCTGTTTAGGCCTGTTGCTCAAGGGTCTTCCGATAATAAGCAGTTTCCCTCATGTTCTCTTTATTCGGACTCGTTGCTAATACTTTGTAAAGATCACGCAGAAGCATATTTAAGGAGGAATATTTTCCCTATCAGCAAGTTTTATACATTTCTTCCCGTCGTTCCAGCGCACAAATTATAACTCTGTCGTCTTTATTTATAATCATGTGTTATGATGATGTGAAGATGTGATGTGTAGCATGTGTCCCAGACTGATTAAAATGACGTTGAGAACTAAAGGTTTTGAATGTGCATTGAACATGCTCCTATTGTTATGGATTGAAAACAAAATCTTACATATAGATTCTAATTTGCGAGGAAATTTCACACATCTACTACTACTCGTCTTCTGCAATGTTAACTCCGTAAGCTTACTGTATGCAATCAATGCTCAAAAGCGAAGGTTATTGTATAGTTTTAATGTCAAGCACACATGCTTTGTTAGTCGTCGGAACAAAAATGTCTTCAGTTAAATTACATGTACTAACAGTAATAATCAATCAAAATATATTTTTTGATTAAGCATTAGCCTCCATAGGAATCGCATTACATATCTTATAATGACACTGTGTACGTTTACGACCATAATGTATCATGCCTTAAGAAGAAAGGAAAGTTCAGCACCTCGAGCATCTTTGTAGCTCTTCCTTACGAGAAATATTTGACATTTCTAACAGAAAGATTATACGCACAGATTATACACACAAGTTTATTGTAATTGCGTGGTGACAAAGAGCATATTTTTGTTTTCACGTTCTGTTGACGATCATTAATACAGCGTGTCTATTTACCTTGTTCTATAGTGACTCAAAAATCTTCTAATTCGCCCTCCGCACACCTCTCATGCCCACATCAGGTTGTGAGAATTGATGGAAGTCGACAAGAGGTCTATATTGCGGCTTGATTTGGGCTGCAGTTCTATTACATTTAATGTCGCCCTTTTTATTTCTCTAGTTAGTCTCAAAATAAAAGTGCAATGGGTTTAGTTAGTGTCTTAGTTAGAATTAATGTGTAAAAAAGAACGTTTCACTTATGCTAAACTAATTTGTAATGATATCAAATGAGCGCAATGCATATGAACACGTGTAAAGTTGTAAGCGTAAAAATAACAATTTTAGACTTATCCTCATGTTAAATGTAATTATGAATGTGTAAAAAAAAGCAAGCAAATATGTAATTAGCAGTATTTAAGTTCAAGTTTATCTTGCTTGTTGAAAATGAGTTGCTGATTAAGTGTGATTGTTAGTTATTTTATTTAACGGAGAGGAGGAGAAGCACGTAACGGAGGGTAGAAGAAAGCAGCAATGTCAGCTGCCTAGGATTATTTGTGCTCTATAGAATTGCTGCTTTTGATCACTAAGTACCGGGCGAGTGACTTATGGAAATGTGCCATTTTTTGAAACGTAATAGTTAGTAATCATCGTCTGTTATTATGAAGAAACATATACAAAACTCTTGTTGTTATGTGTAGGATAATTAATGAAAGATATTAAAAATAGAAATGATTCATGATTATAGTAATAAACGCAAGAGTTATATTAGTATTACGTGTTGTATGCTGTCAAATTTATTATTCATTAGTGTGTAATGTGCAAAAGACAATGAGCTGTTGGTGTTGACAGGGTGAATGCATTCACTCTTGAGATCCTGAGAGAGTACATGTGGAAGGATTCAGTGAAAGGACTCATAATGCTAATGACACGGGAAAATAATTTTGTCGCATGAGTATTGATGCTGCCATTGACTTGTAATTGTAGCCATTAGGCATGTAATTGCCATTTCAAAATCGTATGGTACTCCACGGACATATAGCTATACCCAATCAAAACATTTTGCGTTAAATTTCAACAAAATATTTACCATTTTGTGCCAGCTGCAAAGGGATATCAGTGGAATGTCTCAGTGCAACTTGACGGCAGTAGCATTCATGTTCTTCTCATAAGAAACCGGCGTTTGTTCTGACAATTTCAACGAATGACGAATCCACTTCCGCTCATTTCGGGCCTCCATGTTCACACTCAGTTTGGTTATGAATTACAAGGGCGTAGAACGCCAAGAGAACGATTCTAGGACTTCCTCTCCGCAGTCAGATGACGGTATTTGCGAATATTACCATGCAAAAACCAAAGATAGACTGCCGTATGAGTAATTTACGACAGTGAAATTTAGCCAGCTGTTACAAACAGGCATGTCCGCATGTCTATTAATTATTCTTTCATCGTTGTAAATTCAGCGTAACTAATCATGATTAAGGAGGATCCTTGTTTACATGAAACATTCTTCGAGACTTTAGTAGAAAATGCCTGCCTCTCTTGAGTTGTTACGGTTGTCTGAGCCGCAGTGCTATGGGACCATAAAATGCATCATCTCATAAACTCCGTTTTGATAACGTTCGTGTGGGCTCTTCTGCTGACAAATAAAACCAACAAGGTAAAATCTTGTAGATAATGATGGTGAGGCTTGTCTCATCTCGTGCATCATGGAGTCCACTTTCCTGAAGTTGAACCGAAATAAATCCACCATTGAGAAGCTTACCAACTTTCCAGTAGGTATGTTTGAGGCCTGCTTGTCGACACAGATTTACTTTCCCTAGCGAGATTGACCAGCCTCGTTTAAGCAGAGATGCTGTACAAGCGAGATTTACAACTGAGAGTTTTTTGGGAGCGATGAGCTATGGATGACTAAGCAATAATCACCTTCCGCACTGAGCTGTCCTATATTTCAAGATTGGTAATTGAAAAAATAATTGAATTATTATTAATGTTTGATTAATTAGCAGCGCACTAAATTATTTGTGTAATCAAAGGCCAATGGAAGTAATTAATTGTAATAGTGAAATAAACGAATGATTAATTTTTTTCGCATACGTAAATTCTTACCCTGAGTTTCGTGTCCTACATGTAGGTCAAAATAATACAAACCAATAAAACAGAGGGCAAGAGTTTGTCAGTGCATGTTGAGTAAAATGTGAAGTATTTCATTAGCGAAAAGTTGATGTTACACCTTCCAAGCGTTTTACGAGCATGTTAAGACCACTGTGGTTTATGTTTGTACGCGAAAATTGGTTATAATTGACGACTGACGGTGCTGCTCACAAAATAGCACTGTACTCACAGGCAGAGCATGTTCACAGATATTTGTGGTCATGAACTTTTGCAAGTAGTTCGGGCTGCTATTGGGATTTATGAGACGAGTTGACAGGTGGATAGAGCTGTGCACATGGTAATGATTTTCACTGCGGTTATTTTTGCATGTGGCGCATCCGAATAGGAATAGGCGTTGGCATTTTCTTAAACTGGCAAGTTTGATCATCTAATAATTATGCGATCACCGTTAAGCGTTTTACAACCTTCATAACTAAATTTGTGAATAACTGTTATATTTAGCCCTGCGAAAGATTTTCTCAACTCGTTGCTATGAGTTAATCTTGCTAACCTCTTTATCAACAAATATTTTTGTTGGATTCAAACTCAGTCAGTTAATATTTAGATTTTATTGCTCTTCATTTCCTTCGAATAAAGCCTAGTGAAAAGTGCATTCTTCACAGCTGCACTCGGGAAAAACTTGAGCACATTCAACTTTAGTAGGAAATGAAGATCTTCATTTTCGGGCGACTATGAATCCGAGGGAAACTGAGGAAACTAAAAAGGAAGCTCGCGCGAAGCGAGCAGCGGAAAGCTTGAAGGCTTGAAAAGATGAAGCGCTGCAGAAGATGACGCGAACCTTGGATTAAGTACGAGGGAAGTGATAGCTTGCATAAGGCTTAGGGGATGCCATAAAATACTTAGGGTTATAATCAACTCGTGTGGTTAGTAATGCTTAAGAACAAAGAACTACCTCATTGCAAATTAGTGAATACGCATCCTCAGTGTGTGGGAACATTCGGAATACGATCCGATGATTAAGAGCAGTAGCTCTTAATTAACAAGCATGAGCTGTTGGTGATGTGAAGGGAATAACAACTGGCAAAATTAATCAAAGATGAAATTCCTCGAATTTTACGTTAATGCTTCCCTGCAGTAGTCACTGGAAATGTTCGGATTTAATTGCCACCACCAGGTATGTCAGCACCGTGAGCTATGAGTAGTCTTAAATCAATAGAAATAGCATGATGTCAAATGAATTTTATGGTCACTTATACAAAATTAAGTATAAGAAGTGCCACATGTCACATCGTAATTAGTACTGCAAGGACAACGAAGAGATGACAGGGAAGTGCCATCAGCAACAGTTGGTTGCCTTGACACTACGAATAGTCCACCCAGTGCAATGTTTGTGGACGCAAAATGGTTGCAATTGCACACATGGCACTTCTCGTTTTGTCACAGTGAACGCCTTTAAATGAATGTCAGCGTTATAATGTTTGCTCATAACTGCTCACACATGAAGTAAAACAAAGGCTACAGGAAGCATGTCGTACACAGAAGAATGTCACTCATCTGTTCCCATGATTTTGACAGTTATAGACCACAACTGCTGTCACCCACTGACAACACCTGCCATGTGACTCTTACCACAGTCAAGGTTTATTACAAATTTACACGTCATCTTGAAAAGGTAAAACTGGAACTATGAGGAGTGGTGTATGAGGAAAATTCGGCACAGGCCAAAAACCTTGAAATGCTTGAAGAAATTTGTTCGCTGGAATTCCATAGTAAGAAGTTAAAATACTAGAGCTGAGCTTAGTGACCATAATATGAGTAACAAGGCAGATTACCTCAAATTGCGTACAAAGAAAGTGCCGATTAGAAAATCATCTCCTAACAAACCGGCCCAGTGAGATCGCATTGTTTTCTAATCAACAAAGCAAGGCACCGATGAGCGATCGACCGTGTTGACGACAGTATGGCGACATGGAAACTTGCCCAAAGCAATGTCAGTCATTATCTCCAACTAACTAAGTATTATCTGGTTGAATTTGCCCATGTTGTGTACATATAAGAGCGCGCGGAAGAATTAATGAACCATTTAACATTGTGGTAATGATTTTCCATTTACTACTCAGCTATCCGTAAGGACTTTCCTGATACTGATGAGTCTGTAACCGCAACTTGTGTCTTTGTTGATTGAGCGATGAATGAAAAACGCTGTAGTGGGAGTAGAAATTGGACGCAGTTGGAAGGCTTGTGTGGATTTTCAAAAGGCAACAGTGCAATATTTAATACAATATTGTCTACAGGATCAGTGCAATGAAATGAATTCCTTTTTAATAGGTATTCCAAAGGGTCAATATTGCGATCATTCTGATTCAGTGGTTCATATTGTTGTGGATACACATAGTCGTAGGAATCTTTCTGTTTATTGTATCGCTTTCTCAGGCTTAAGTCCTTTTCTGGACTGAGTCTAATCAATTGTTGTGTAGATTATTAATAACATTCTGGGTTTGGTGGTTTTGCTGTTTGCATGTTATGTGTGATGGTTAGAAGGGCGGCCCAACGTAAGGTATGCTCTTTGTTTTGTGAATAACTTCGTACATTCGAGAGCTACAGAAATTTTGAATACCGATTCTGGTCAACAAGAGGAAACCCCGAATTTCGGAAAATTGGTCTAGGGAGATTTTGAAATTTGGAGTTCCCTGTTACGGTTACTTTTATTGCACAGACACATCCTCTGAAGTCTCAGCTTTCGGCTAATGTGCTCTACATGTCTGTGCGATCATTATTTTAGTTTTAATAAAAATGGGATGAAAACAGCCCTAAAATACATGTTAAAATACCACTTTTTTCTTTGAGCTCGAATATCTCAGCCAATGATTGTTGACCGATTTTATTGTGGGTTGTATCACGTTGGGCCACCCTTGTGTTTATTCTTGTTGGTGTTTGTATTGGTACTAATTAAAACTGTTCCCTCTTATTATACTTTCCTAGCTACTCACTATCTTACAATATTTCTTTCATGATCAGTGCAATGACGAATTTCGTAGCAGCAGGTGACAATTAGATACATCATAAGATTTCGGGAATTCAAACAAAGTACTTTGATGCAGTTTTGATGGCAAGTAGTAGTAATTGATAGAACAGACTTTACAATAAACAGATGACTAATGGCTTCGTGGAAGGCAGATTGAATAAAGAAGTTCCTTTCATTACCACTGTCTTTGTTCCTTGTCAAATTCCTGCAACAACAAATTTTTCAACAATCAAAATGCATACTATTGCGATCCGACTAAGCTGTGTGGTAATAATGATGCACGCACTTAAGCTCAGTGACCTACGGATGCATAACAAATCTCCATTACGCATTGCGTACCACATAAATAAGAGGACCGAAAGTCTTTGCTCCACTGCAGGATTCTAAAGTATCTGTATACATAGCCTTTTAAATTATTCAAACAAGCATGGGACTCCACAAGTGGATTTTCACACCACACAATTGTACCCCTTATACATCGCACCATAGTGAGCAAGGTAAACTAAATGGATGACGATGGAATGAAACATGCTCATAGTCCGAGTATACTCTTTTGCTCAGATTGCGTGCTAGCGGAATATATACAGGAGACAAAGAAGCATGGTCCTTGACTTTGACTCTCGGTAAGTGGAACTGAACATGTTTAAGTTTGGACTATAGCTAAGCATTATTGGGAGAAGCACGCTCCTGAGTAAATAACTGTCATTGCTTGTGAGTGGGAAAAAGATGGAAGAATAAGATGAGGAGATTGAACAAGAAGGGATTCATCCAGCGGAACGAAATCCAACCGGGATGGACTTGAGAATCATCTTTGCCATTATTCCTAATCCGTCATCCGTCTACAGCAGCAGAAGCCTCTGTAAGCTCTTATACTGCCCCTGCTTCCCTCTTGCATATCCTTACGTGTGTGTCAGCCCAGCGAATCGACATGTGGAATCCACAAGGGTGGCGCTTGAAGGAAATGCTATAATTTTTCGACCCTTCTCTACGAGTTTGTTATTTGCGGAGGAGGAAGACAGAAGTGGATTTATTTGTAGTGGTGTTCAGAAATAGCCATCCACTTGTTCATCGCTTAAGCCAATCCATTTATGAGCAATCGTGCAAACTCATCGGATTTGTGATCGATAACAAGTTGAAATATTCCTTCCAAAAATGGTACTAAAAGCCCTAACGTGACGCCTTGAACGTATTCTTGAAGAAAATCCGCTTTTTTGCCTTCGGAGAGAAAAGGAATCTCGTTCAGGTACGCATATTCACTTCTTGAGTGATTTTTTAAGATCGCACTGAATGATACTGCAAATGGCTGATTGCCATTGGAAAATCCATGGTGTTTCTCTCTTACTTCCTGCGGTTACTCCCAGAAAATCAACCGCAGAAGATTCCTAAAGGCTCACAACTCAATCATTACCTATCAAATCTGTCTCTCGTCCCATTCCTCTCCCAGACTGTGGGATAGAAGGGACACTTGTGACAATGAGGTCTTGCGTACTCACACACGTCTGTAGGCAATCATAGGAAAGCATCTTCCATTTGACATGCTTTTTGACAAACCACAAGATCCATCACACATTAGAATTTTTATACATTATATTTTTTTCTGTTGCAGTTGATGATCCACGTACGGCAAGGCTATCACTTTTTCTCTGTACGCCCCAACAACGGGTTCTTCAACCTACAACAGCGAGCTGATAGAAGTAGTAATCCGTAGTCATTATTAGCACAACCCACACACTGGGGCAGGAATTGAAAGTCAAGCAAGTATTTTCCAGAAGCTCGTCGCCTTTTTCAAGTCATATGGAGTTGTTTTGAATTTTTGGAGATTTTGGTCTGCGAGCAATTGATTTCCTTGAAGAACAATAAGAGCTGTCTCTGTGTACACACGTTTATATGAGATGAAGGAGTGAAACTTTCGGTTAACCTCAAGAGCAGCAGCTTCTCTTGAACTTGTCACTTGAGAGGATAAAGATTTCCCACGGGGTATACGTACAAGAAGAGAGAGATGCGTTAGCCTACCTTCCTCTTCGTCAGCCTTCATCATCTCTCGTCTCTACCTTACGGCTATCGTGTGTGGACCATCCAATTCCCTTTCATGTATCCAATGCTTCTCCCTTCTTCTCGTTGATCTCGTGAACTTCAAAGTGATCATTCTTTTCACTTTCATTCAGTCAAGTGAGTGATCAGTTTGTCTGCGTGTGAGTGAGGACTGTAACAATCCAACTGTCACGTTACCCGGACAATTTACCATTATACAGCCGGGTAAGGAGGTAACCGCAGAGAAACCTGGCATTAGCATTCCAAACAAGTGAACAAGGTAAGTCGTTGCAAGTTGTTGTACGTTATGACACAGGGCGTGTAATTATAGGCTTGAATTCATCCTTTAATTCTTTAATAAGTGCCTCGTCGCAAATGTCGTGCGATATTCACTAAAGGAAAGATGAATGGTAGGGATCTGAGGCGTTGCCATAGTGTCCGTAAATCTCTGGATTGTGCATTATGGATAACTTAATTCCTGATATCTATTCTATACGGATAAGATATTTAGTGTGGCTCATTTGGTAATTGTTAACCCGATGATTGGCATAGAAGCAACAGCAGTATTAAGGTTGCGAGCGGTAATTATAATGGTGGATGTAGTTGTGACAAAATAGCGCCAAAGGGCAAGATCCCTTTATGGCTTTCACCAAACACAAACACTGACTAATCACTCAGTTGCACATTGGCCCCCTTTTAACTTAAATCATCATCACCATAATAAGTAGCTATTGAGAGGTTACGGCCAATCGCTCATGTGCGATTGCATTGCAATGTAATCGCATGTGAGCGACACCAATATGGGCTAGTACTTTATGAGACGTTTAACTTTGATGAGAACTCTTGCAGCTAATCACAAAAGAGATACGCAAAGACGATGAAAATTCTTTGAAGGCTAACTTGAACTCCTTGAAGGCATATTTGTGCTATCCCTGTAAAGTTTCCGTGAAAACTAAGGTAGAAGTTCCACATTTACCAGGGCGTGGGTCAGCTTTGCGGTAAGATCAAAAGCCGAACAAGCATCCCACCCATCGTCGTGCCGAAATCCCGTTCCTCTTAATTGTAACGTGTCAACATGACGTGTGATAAAGTAAACAGAGAGTTGCTTCCTTGTATAAACTCAAGTTGAGTTAATGCATGGACGCAATTTCAACGACAAATCTCCTTGTTTCGTCGAACCCTGACCGGACGGTTGTTATGCAACATACCAGTTGGCGTAAAGGACTAATTAATTACCGGTTCCTTACTGTTGTCAAGTGTTCTTCCTCAGTGCGATTGTTGTCCACAGTGCTTGTCTTCACCGTAGATTCGACCAAACCGAGCCTTGACTCATTAAAGTGAAAATTTACGTAGTAACTAGTGAACCCATGTTCATAAAGTCGGAACAAGTTTACTTTGGTTTCCAGCGGTTGGAGGAGCAATGAGTAACAGATGGGATTACGGGCCTGTGAGTTGGTAAAAGTGAAGAGAAAATTGATGGTTTTGTAGATTCAGCAAGCCTGTTTTTCCTTAACGAATTACGGAATTAAAAGTTGGTGATGCGGGCGAATAATTCCGATCATTATCATGATATGGCTAGGGTACTCTGTGCGTGTGTGTCTGGTGAATAGCCTCCGTGTACGTTCACTGTTGTTACCAGTCAAGAGAATCGGATGAAATAGGAAGTTATTAGCTGCTGATCATTTCATCTCCAATGTCTTCTCTGTTGTAATGTAATTGGCATTCCAGTCTCGGAGGAATGCATTGTTTATTATCGTAAGATCAGTTGCTTGTAGATTGGATAGCGATTGGAATCTCCAATCAGCGATAACTTCAATAAAAATATCATAGTAATGGGTCGGTAAACGCCTTCTAAACACCCCATGCCAAGTGTGTGGTGCAGAATGGAACTCCCGAAGGATTCAAGTTGAACAGGCCCATAATCTCCACGACTGTTTGCCTTTGTAGGAGTCTCCAATGTCTGCCAGTTGCATCTCGTTGATTGCAGTAATTCCAATTCTCTGCTCCTGCTATTGACCTTTTCCACGTTTAAGTTCATACGAAGAACAATGCTGCAATATCCTGAGATGTAATTCCTATGCTGGTTACATCCAAAGTGCTGTTACAGCATCATGATTATCATTATCGTGAGGGATAGAAGGAGGTAATTATGCAAGTCATTAATTCTTGGCTGGCCTACCAATACCTGAATCGGCCGAGAGTGATGGTAAGAGGACGGCTCTTAGCTTGGGCTCTTGTTCCACATGCAGTCTCACTTACTTCCATCAAAATGCCTCAATAACTTGAAGAACTGATTCACCAATAAATTAACATGTTCATCATCCAGTTCAAGTTCATGGGCGCACGGCCACTCGCAGCAATCTGATAGTGTTGCATTTATTGGAGTGTGGAAGAAACGAGTAGATGCTAACTCTTCAATCGCAGAATCGCTCTTGTTTTCAATTTGATCATCCACTAGACATTCGTAAGGTCATTAGACGAAGGTGATGGGAAGAGGAAACAAAAACTTGGATGATCATTGCTGCAGATGAAAGTGGAGCCTCCGCGCAGTTCATCTGCAGTGTGAGCCGGAACTGACGTAAGACGTTGATGCATTAATATTTTGCGGAAGCAACAACAAATGAAATTCCCTTCCGATTTCTCAGCTGAGAGAAGTCAGGGCTTTTAATCATAACGGAATGAAAACTTTCAGTTGCACTTTAAAACCATGGTTGCGTGCACGCAGCAATGCTCGCCGTGTTGTAATAGTTTGCTTTTTTGAAGTTCGTGATATCTAATGGATAGTTGTTGAGCATATGAGAAGATTCCGTTGGTTGACGGAGCAAAGCTGACGAGAATAATATAAATCCAGCTGTATTTGCTGCATCGTTACTAAGTAAACCGTAAATTCCGCTGTACAACACAATTAAACACTACGGAAATGGGATGAAAACCTTGAAAGTCCTCATCCATGACCTTTCGAGAATGGATGTGCATGTGTTGTACATGTAAACGGGACGAGGAAGATCTCTTGTATTGGTTCTTTTGAGTCCGAAAGAAGAATTGAATGTAAAGTTCACCGTCTTGCTTTTTCTACAATGTCTATGCTGTTTTATTTTCATCCACTGACTCTCTCGCCAACAAAGTCTGGCTTCTCTTGTAGTGATTTCATCCAATAATAATAATAACAGCGATCACATAGTGGGCTGAGAATATCAAGCAGCCACGAAGGTTTTGTTCCTTCTTAGTAAGGCCGCTTAAAGACTGCCAGTCTTCAGTTTGTAACTTCAGAATGAAAATTTAAGGAGCGTGCAATTGCTTTGGAGAAGAAGAAGTTGGTGATGACCAAACGTTACTTGCATAGTAATTTCTTGCTGCGGTCGTCGACAAATCTTGATTCAATTACTTAATTTGGTATGAAAAATTGCTCTCAACTTCAGCTTGGTGTAGGTCGCCATGACGAATTTTTACTACTTCGGCCCACACAGATAACGATTTGAATTTGGCCATTCAAGTGCGACGGATTGAAGCACAAATGAAACCAGATTTTAAACACAGTCACTGGTCACTGTCCACATTTTCCTGCTGCTGTGTGCATGACCATAACAGTTTATATCACAAAATATCTCTATAACTGCAACGAAATTGAAAGGAATGGCCACGCTCAGTGTAGTGGAAGAAAAAGTTGATGCTGTTAGCTGGTCATTGAGGATTACATGGAAGATGACTGTAAGCTCGCGTAATATATTGAGAAGGTTAAGAACCTCATCAATCTTTGTCAGGAGGGGTACTAGCCTCCCATATAAGACTGGCTGCAGTAATAAAATCAACTAGCCATGTAGACCAGCGTTTGACCGCGGAAGTCGCTATTTTCAGCTCTATCCTCCAATCATTTTGTCTCCAGGGTGTGCAAACAAACAAAAATTTTCCCAGGGACAGAAGGGGCGCCAAAAGTGACCCTGACTGCTTATTCAGCAGATGCTTTCACATGAATAACTGCTATTGCACACCCAAGTGGATGTATTTCTCATTAACATGGCATGTAATTTTATGTTACTGACCACTCGTATTGTTTCTACTCACCACAGCTCCTTTTTATACATAACTTGTAGAAGACTCGCCGTGTGGGAAGGATCGGTCATTTCATGATGAATTGAAGGTGCTCAAGATTCCATCCTGAAGCAATTGAAATCATAATTCAGCTCTTGTCTAAGCTATAGCACCTGCGGAAGCTTTTACATAGGATAGTATTGCACCGCAATGTTTCCATTATTACTTCAGTAGCTCTGAATAGAAAGATTAATGGCAGCGGAGTGTAGAAGAGGTTGTTAGTGCCCATACAGCTCGTTGGTTCAATTCTGAACAACTACATCACATGGCCATGTCTGACTTTATAAGTGCGTGTGTGAAATATTGCTCTGCACGCATGCCAAGGTTTCCAGGTTGGTCAGACCAACAAGAAATTAACTCCCAGTGACATCCCACCTTACATCCTGACTAGCAGGTGTGGCCATCAACCATGATTTAATGAGCAATTCCTAAATTTTAACTCATTTTCCTTCCCATTCTTATCCACAAGAATGGTAGCACCGTCGGGGGGTCCTTTTGGAACACTTCTTGCTCTTGCAATTCGAACATTAACAGTGGGAAATTAATATGAGAGGAATTTGTTGGGCAATGCATTTCCATGTGTGGATATCAAACTTTCTATATGAGGGCACATGGATAAAGTGGGTGTTTATTCCAACAGGGACCATTATTCCAACTAATAATCTCGCCGTCGACATGAACTGCGAAGGTCTGAGAGCGGTTTTATATCATATTGCAGTAGCATAGAGAAAAGCTACTGAGAAATGGATCATCGAACCTTTGTAGTATGACGTGATCCATGTATCGCTGCCCCCAAAGCAGCGCATCTTCAGCGAGAAATGCCTCCAAGTGACAGCCTAATGACAGCTTATGGTGGACAATGAGTGCGGGAATACCATGTTAGAGCCATTCATCAAGACTCCCAGTTGGTTATCAAGGTTGTTATTTCAAAATGCTAATGCAGCTTGAAGCTCTGCACCCGTACACGCCGCATGTGGTTTATCCTTATGTCCTTCCAATTTTTTAAATTCCCCAATAATCTTTGATAATTTGGACGGTATCGTCCATCATCATCAACATTATCATGTGAATATATTATTCAAGCAAGTGGTTTGAGGACACTAAGAAGCTTCCGATATAAACAAGTGTGGATGACTTAAGTGGCCAACGAGAGACCTCATGAGGCGAATGGAAAAGCTCAACGAGATGAAACGTTGATGGGGAAGGGTAAGCTTTGTTCAGTTCCTGCTGTGCTTATGTCTCGATCCGACACCATATACTTCTCGAGGGCCCTTTCACGTTGTTGTTGTGGAAATAATTCTATACTCCTGTCAACAACTCCCTATCATTTAGTGGTGTTTAGATGATGCACACATGAAGAAGGCCTATTAGATGCTCGAATCACCATGATCATCTTCCTTAGCTGGTCACTGAAATACCTTTATGACATCCAGGGCTTTGGCTTATGGTTATGCAATGATGATGCACGCTTTTAACAATCTTGGGTCCTCGTGAACCATAAATTCGTTGTCAGTGGAGTGGACAGTCGTTTCCGTTAAAGGACACACATGTGTACTTACAGTCTGAATGAGCATAATCCGATGAACTTGATTCCTGTGCATATCATTTATTACATGCAGACACCCCAAGTCCCGGTACAGTTGTTAAGTAACCATGGCCACTCGAGCGCACTGTCTAATAAAGATAACCCAGTTAGCCGATAGGACGACGCTGCGGTGGCGTTTAAAACTTGAACAATGATTATGGTAATTGCCATGAAAAGAGAGAAAAATCTATGCAATTTTCCATAGTCCCTTTGGTATACCGTCTGATGTTCAAGACAGATAGGCTCAGAAATAAATGTGTGTGGTGTTGAATGATAGTACGACCGTTCTAGATATGCGGCCTCATTGCATTCGTACAGTTTCTTGGGATGATGTGCATTAATGAACAGATTCTGGCTCCTTCTCAAGTGTAATTGAAACCTCCTTGACCGTGATTCTGTCGGAAGGAATGGGAATAAGGGCTTCTCAATATGCTCAAGGATACGGCCATATGTCGTTTGCACGGACAAAGCTTCATCATTAATAATGATTGTCAGCCTGACCATGATTTCCTCCTCCTTTGAAAATCCTGTAAAAGATGTTCGCATTAAAACGGAATGAACATGAACATTTCATCGATGTTACGACTATGAATGCATCCCAGCCTGCCTGAATGAAAGAGGCCTTGAAAAGAAGCATGTGACATGCGGAGCAGAGTAATAAGAAGAGATATTTGGGGTGAAAAGTGGTAGGAGGACAGGAAGAGTAGTGGTGGATTATTACTATGATGGTTAAGAATATATGGGACGTGAAGAGGTGATGAATACTAACACGGATGAATTTCTATGTGGACAGATGGTGATTATACTGCAACAAACGATGGACAACGGAAGGCGGTTTGTGTCTACTGTGGTGGAGGAGGAGTCCTCCCTTAACAGCAGCTTTTCCGTGGGCAGTAGTCACAACTCGATTAGCGAGCGTAGCGCCATTTACAAGCAACGGATTGACAGTCTCTTTGGTCGTCATACGCGACTAAGTCCTTTCAAACCAAACACGCTCGAGCCCTTTTGCATTCGTATAGAAAACAGTCGTGTTCAGTATAATGGGATTGTCGGCGGCAGTGGGGAATCTCCATCAGTGACAAGATCAACGGCAGCTGCTGCACAACAACAAATACAGTCGTCCTCAGTCTTCTTCCACCGTCATCTCAGTAGTAGCAAAAATCATCACCATCAAGGCTCATCCTTCTCACCTGGGCGAAAGTCCTCAGTTCCTCTTGGCACTCTCGATCGGAAAAACCTTCTGGGCTCGGCTCCGATCGACACGGATTTCTCCACCTCAGAGGAAGAAAATGATGACTACGAAAAGATTGATAGAGTGACAACAAACGGCTCCTTCAAAAGCGACTCTCTCAACACGCACCCGCTGGATTCGCCAGAGGTCAAGTGTTACAACAATAAAAGTTATAATCACAACAGCAAGGAGGGAAGCAAGCTATGGCTGGCAAATGGTGCTACACACGTGAGTACTGTGACACTTAATTGTGAAAGTGCAGACGATGGTCCAGCTACTCCTCATTCCATCACCATGAGCTCCAACATTTGTAGTCCCAACGGTGAGATGAGCCATAAGGGCAGCAACAAGCAGACTATCGGTGAAAGTCATATGTGGCACAATGGAAACTATATAGAATCTCCATGCACCACGGACGAGCGCCAGTATGGGATAGTGCGAGCTGTACCCGGCGGTATTCTCAAGTTTACAGTGGACTATTTAGGATGTGTTCCAGTGGACGGAACAACAACGGCCCTGCAGGATTTACAGGCACCCCTCCGCTCGTTGTATATGAACTATTTGACTGGAAGGAATTTAATGGGCGGGAAGTTGGCCATCACAACAGACGGCATACGCTTTGAAGCTCCAAAACTCCGGTTGGTCAATCCTTTTGCAACGATCGCCGTGTGGGCAGCCATTAAGTTTGTTGCTCGCAGCGACGGGAGTGTGAGTGAATGTGCATTTATGCCACTAATATCTGACCCTGAAGGTCAAGACAAGAGCCGTCTCTTCAGCAACATGAGCTCAGAGCTTCACAAAGCCTACACAAATCGTCTGAACAGCAAAGAGCAAACCTTTCGGAATCCTCCGATTTTCGCTTGTGTCATGCGCGAGGCCTCATTCAGTCTGGATTGTCATGCTTTTGCTTGCAAATGTGCCGAGGATGCCATTGTTATTGCTGCTAACCTTTACCAATCCTTGGTGGATAAAATGAGAGCAGTGAACAAAGAAGGAGAAAGTGGCTATGGAAGTTTGACACGCAATTCCCCAGCCTCGACCAGCCAGGGTTCACCCAATCAGAACCATCGATCTTCGTCCTCAGCGTCTTCCCAGGGCTCCCCGGCAGAGCTTAGTGGAGGAAGTAGCAGAGGCACTTGCTGTCCAAAAGAAAAATCTTGTCGCATCAATGGTGGTAGCTCAAAGCATGACAATCGTGTGGTTTTCTCTGACTCAGAATCCGTCGTTCCTGTCCGTCCTCCTCGGCGGAAGAAGAAAAGTTCAGATGGGAATGTAGGGAATTTAAAGCGCTACAATTCTGACGACTCGGTCATCGTCAAGGTGCCACATAGGAGACGCTCCTTCAAGGCAAGCCATCCTCAGTACAGCAAGGCGAAAAAGCGGGTTCAAATAAACGCACCTGACGAAACGACTTCATCCGACTCGGTCAATGAGTGCATTGATCACGTCCTGGACCGTGTCATTCATCCTGGAGGAATGTCCTTCAATGACCTCAAGCCTCCTTATCAAGAGCTTATCCTCAAGATTGCTCTCACACTCACTCAGGATCAACTCTATCAGAAAAGTAAGCAAGCAATGAAGAAACATCAACAGGTGAACTTCCGGAAGAAAGGTGGGAGTAAGAGCCCCGAAAATCCTGATGACAACTCTCAATTCCTCAACATGCTCCTCAAGTCATTCTCAAAGATCACCTCCACCAAGACCGGCCCTCATGGTAAAAGGAAGGTGGGGAAAATGAGCAGTAGCTTTAAAAATAAGCTTAATCATCCTCCCAAAGTTATCCTGAAGAAGCCAAAAGAGGAGCAGGATCCATTTCAATCAATCTGTAGCGGTTGTGCCTGTGATAAATGCTCAGAAAAATGCTACTGTTCATTACCCTCGAAACAGAATGCCAAGGCCATCGCTCTTCCGCCGGCCCCGCCAACAACACCCATCAACTCTGGCGTGGGAAGTAACAAGGGTCCTACGCCCCCAGCCCGTGATAAGGGGAATAATAAAGATGCGAACAAGAATAAGCAGAATAACAATGAATTACAAAACAATAAGAAAACATGTGGCTATGACACTGACAGCTGTGCGGAGAGTGAAAAGTGCTACTGTTCCCTGCAAAGGGTCAAATCCAATGGCTTGAAGATTTACAATATCAACTTGGACACTGAAACTTCGGATACTGACACAAATTCTTACGACTTTGAGCCGTTCAACCAAAATAGTGATCAGTCTGGAGGATCCACATCCTCAGAAAACAACAACAATAACTCAAAAGGAGCAAAGACCCGGCCTGTAGAAATCCTCTCATATCACCCTGCCAAGAAGATCACATACAACTTGTCGAATTCAAATGTTCAAACGACAAATGCTCTTGTTCATTTTGAGGACAAACAACAGCAAAAACGGAAAAATTCATCAGGATCAACAGGAGTAGGTGGTGGGAACAACAACAACAACAGCAACTGTAAAGTGACTACAAGAAATCATTCGCTCGTTTCATCCTCTTATTTGCACTCGGTAAGCGGTCTTCTTGTCTCGTTTTGGTAGATCAATCCGTTATTGTTGTGAATTTTGGCCATTTGTTCGCACTTCACAAAAGTTTAGAACTTCTGAGAGAAGTTGCTCATGTTGATGCTTCCTGAAAAATTTCTTTTCCATATCAAGTGAGAGCGTTGCTTTGTTGTCGATTGAGAATTGTGCGCAGCTTAGCTGGTTAACTGATAGGACCTTTAAATCGTGATTGAGGAAAAGGAATCCTATTTTCTGTGCTGCTAATGTGAAAGAGTTGGCTTGAATGAGTATATAAAAGTAGGAGCCATCATGCATACTATGTCTCACTCATCGTGTCAGTTGGTGGAACAAGGCTGACTGAATGAGTAAATAGTTACACACAGTAGTCTTCGTGTATGTAAGAGGACTAAATGACAAGTTAAATGCTAATAATAACCTGCGGTTTACCTGATTCCTCCTTTGTGAAACATAAAGGAATGAATAAATGTGAGAATTATGATTTCATAGTAGGTGAATGTGAATAGGCTAACTATGCTGTTTGTTATGATGCAGAAGAGTCCGGGTGAGAAGCTATCATCCGAGGCCATGGGCATCCCCCACCAGCGGAACAAAGTACTCTTGATTACCGGCTCGAATCCGTCCACACGGCTTATGTACAAGGATAGCCATGTGTACGATGGGAAAAAGAGTCGTGCTGATCACCGCAACAGTCACCTAGTAGACATAGAGGAGGATGAGGATGTGTCAAATGAAGAGGATGATTCCTATCGTCATCACCGCTTGGAGTCCTCAAACGATGATGAAACGGCACCTGACAAGATCATTTCCATGAAGAAAACTGCTGAGATTGCGGCCATGTTCACGAACTTGCACTTGGATCGAAAGACCAACATTGTACCTGAGCAGAATAATTCAAGTAACTTTGCAGACTCGTCTCACAGCACACCAGATGATTCAAATGGTTCTTTGGATTTTGAAGCCTCTTTGGGCTATCTGCCGTGAGATGAAAATGAACACACATTATGCTTTGCACCGTATTTCGTTTTGAATGGTAGCACAACTGTAGCGAAGGAGGGGAATGAGAGATGCGATTTAGTTTTCAACTCGTACCTTGCAATGCAAAAACTTGTAATTACTACACATTATTTTCAATGTAGAATCCATTTTGCCGGAATGTGATTATTACAGCTGTGAACAATGTCAATTGTTCGCTCATTGTTGGATTAATCTTTCATAATTAATAAATCTAAGAAAGTTTGATTTGTCACAAGGTCTTAAAAAATTATAAGTAGTAGAGAAGATGAGACATCCTGTCATTAGGGGTATCCTTCAAGGCCATACCTGTGAAAAAGAGTTTCATTAATTTCTTGTCTAACCAAGCATACTTCATAATGTAATGCAAGTTAACACACCAGTTAAATACGCAAGCTTATGAGCGTACTGACAAGGCGCTGGAACAGCAACAGTTCCACTCCAGTTAAAGTACATATGGCACATCTTGTACGTCAGACGCTGAACCTGATCTGGCTTAAGTCCTTGCTCATCGTACAGCACATTATAAGCGGTTGGGCTTACAGTTCCCTGTCGCACCGATTGAGATATCAAGAAGAAGTCGTACCTAGAAAAGGACGGCAAACATCATCAGACTGACCTTGACAGACCACTCGGAGTTCAGAATTATTACAAGTTATCAAACTACGTACCGCTCTGGCAAAGTAATGACATCATCAACTATCGAACCAGGCTTCGGATTATCGACATTTCCGTTGTACCCGGGTGCGGAGAAAATTCGAGTATTGATCTTCTTGTTGCAAACAATGAAGGAAAACTTCGGCATTGTTACTCCCTTCCCAGTGTATATAGACTTCAGTGCGACCTTAAGCATTAAGAAAATTTAATTACTTCGCGATTACAGCATTCAAAATTAATGCCAAGTGAACTTTACCTTGATCTGTTCCAGTTCAGTTCCAAACACGTACGCCAATTGACCTTCCCCGACACCATCTCGGTACATGATGATTCTGTCAGGCAAGCTTCCATTGTTGACTTCAGCATAAGCATGAACGCATTCTGCACACAACACAGCAGTTTTAACCAAGCGCAAGTGATCTTAAAATATGCGATAAGGTAGACCTGTAGCCCCAAAGTTTCGTGATTAACTTACTCGTGACGTCGGTACAAAGATTGGAAGAAAGATCATCCCGATTGCTATGGAAACTGACGGTGCTGAAATATTTCGCCCACGTTGGTGATGTCGAAGCCACCATTGCCCCTACACTAGCTCCCGTACGCTTGCCACAGTGATACACATCAAATCCGATCACCATTGAAGTCTGCAAAAGAGAATATACGCGATAAAATACGGATGTAGTGTTAAATTATTCGCGTTGAAAACAAAGCGTTGTACCTTCAGAGGATTCGCAACTTTCCAAGGCTCCCCGCCAAGTTTAGCGGCCATTTGAACGACACATTTGGTAGCAATAGCCATCAAACCTCGGGCATTAATGTTCTTAGCCAAATAGCACTGAGATAGCACTGAAAATATTGAAATTAAAAACGCTCATAGCCATCGGCACCGGTAAACATGACTATTGGACTTTCACTTACTGCCGTAATCCACCACGCAACGACGCTTAACTGCAGAATACGTCTCAGCTTTGTTATTCGGCAGTACGACAAAGATAAGCTGAAGTCCCTCTCTTTTCTCATAGTTCGCCATGGCTTGATCGATCTGCTGAATATAGTTGGGAATCTGAATGCCTGGTAGGCGCATCCTAAGTAAACCGATTCAAATATTAACAAAATATGTGTAGCAAAATATTTGGAGATATCAAGAGTAAACGATCAACATCCACTTACACATCCAGTGGCTGGCTGATATTGAAGTTTAGAGGGCGTGACACCTGTTGCATGGTGCGAACCAAATTTTCCACGCCGCCGGAGTCCCTTTGAGGCACTATGATCACCCATTTGACAAGATCCTTGGTCGTCAGTAGTCTCTTTGCTATAATGTAACGTGACATTCAGTTCCAAAATACTTATTATTTTCAAGAAAAACTTACATCGAAATGCAATGGTCCAATCTGCTTTGTCGTCCACGCGCTGCTCTCCACTTGGACCTCCGTCGAACTGAATCACCTCTGACGGCAGAATTCTTCCTTGCAGTGACACGACCTTATCATCAAAGTCCATACCCCATCTTTTCAAGTCCTCTTCAACCTAAGAGACAGTCAAATGAATAATTAAATTGACTCTAAGACCATCAATACTCTGACGAAAAACCATGGATTCACCTCCTTATTTGACTTCAGACGTTGCATGAAACCCTCGACGGACTGCAGTCTCGCCTGTGCACCCATATGCAGGTGAGTCGCAAGTTCTCTCATCATTGAATGGTTAGCTCGCATAGCATCAGTCAATCCAGTCATTTGACAGAATTCAGGAATGAGAAGAATCGGTCCAGTCATCCCACGATGCATGTCTCTCCTCTTCGGACGAGAGATGAGAAGTGGCTGACGCATCTCCCTAACTTGAAGCTGGTAGCGTTGCTGGTAGTAGTCAGCAAAGCTGACTTTCTCCTCTCCTTTGTCGAAGGTGGAGGCAGGAGTGTTCTCCCAGTCAATGTCATCAATTCTGTATGTCTTCCTATTGTAGTGGGTCATCACTATGGTACCCACTAATTCATCGGTAATTGCTTTCTGCGAAATAAAAATCCTTATTTATGTTACACCCAGCTACAGTTTTATAATTTTGCTCACCTCCGGATTACGGCTTCCTCTCATTTGCGTAATGACCTGAAGCACAGTCTCTTGCCGCAGAACCTTGTGTGTGATTTCCACGTTTAGCATGACATTGTGCTCATAGTTCCTCATGGACGTGACATATCCCTTCCACAACTCTAGACGAAGCTCAGGCATCTTGATTGCCTTGTCCCGATCGTAAAAGTAACGACCCAACTCCTCTAATTTCATCATGGACAAGCATTTTCGGAGAGTAATATTGAAGAATTGCAAGTACATATTGTCACCAGGCTTGAGCTCCGCAACTAGACGAATGGTTACTTCAATCCTCTCATTGTCCCCATCTCGGACCGAGTGTAAAGTCATTGGCTAAGAAAACAAAAACAAAGGCATACAACAACCATAAAAAAATCAACTTTGTTTACAAACTTGCGGAGACAACATCAGGCTCACCTCAGGCTGAAGCTTGTGTGCAACATACAAAGTATGCCCATCAAATATGTAGGCTCCGATACTCGCTGCGTGAGGTTTGAGCAGTGATTTCTTCACGAAAGTCCTCTCTTCGTCCGGCTTAAAATCCACGCGATAGTTATACAGCCCCCAATCAGTCTTCCGGTTTAAATTGAAAAAGTTCGCTATTAGATTGACCGCTTGTCCAGAAATCCCTTTCTTTCCCGTGTCTCCCGTGTATTGTTGTGGCCTTGACATGACCACGTCCATCTTTTCCACAGCATCAAATCTGTCTCGTCGTGCTCCTCGGCGACCACCACCACGCCCTCGTCCATCCTTTGAACCCATGGACCCTTTGCGATCTCGGCCTCTTCCACTCTCAGATCCCTTGTCCGAGCTTCCACGCTTCCCTTCACTCCCTGTAAAATCAAACAAATAGTTTGGAATTTCAATAATTTTTGCCGTACTAAGGTGTTTTAAAGGAGTAAAGTGATCCACCAACTCTATAGAGGTGAAAAACTAACTGCAGTATATCATTGTGATTAATTAATACAAATTACAAATCGACTCGGTCTTCTAAAATACTATGCACGATCCCTGCACGAGGCAAGCAGCGCATACTTTGAGATGTGGAAAAATCGTTAAGTAGCGATCGGAAAACAGAACGAATTTTAACAATCGTCCTGATTACCATAAATCGTAACGCGCTGTGATAGCTTGACGACGATTTCAAGCTATCACAGCTATACAGGTGCTGCACATTACACATAATCTAGGATAGCAAAACGGCGTATGTACGTTTACATGTCCTATCACCTACATGCACAAGAATATTTTGTCATGATGGAAATAGTACTGCTTACCTTCAGATCTTCCGTCACCTTGCGCATCACCTCCGCTGGGATCACGGTACTCTTGGTACCCCGGTTGTTGTTGGTCTCCAGGTGGTGGTCCAGGACGGTCATCATCACCACCATCTCCACCTCCTCCAGGCGTAAAAGAAGATGCCCGACCTCGGGCTGCCCGTCCTCTTGGATTATCACCCCATCCACGACCTCCTCCTCTTCCTCCCTGGCCGCCTCTACCTCTGAATTCACTCATGCTAAGAGACCTGCGACCAACACCAAAATAAAAAATCTGCTAAAACACCTGATTGTAATCTTACGAATTTACTTTCTGAATTTTTATTGTCCCTGTATAAAAGTAGAGGATGGTTTATACGTCCTAAGCTGCTGAACTGTGGTTTCCGATAGCCCCTACTCTGAGCATGTGCTTTCCCATGTGCTCTCCGTGAAGTCCGAGTATTAAATGAAGCATTTGTTTGGCGAAGCCTTGGCTATTCAACGAATGGCACAGGCGAAAAAGTACGAAGAATGTCGGGTTATTTCATATGGGCCCTTAAAAATCAGATAGGCAGCTATTAATTACTATAATGCGAGCTTGCATACTTTATTCCGATGCATCTAATAGTGTAATTTAAACAATGCTTGTTGTTCAGGGTAAACTAAAAAGGATTAATGTGGAGAAAGGTGGGCAGTGTGCGCATTTTTTCATGTGTATTTCGAATTCCTATCTACTGAATACATTTATATGCCTTTTACTCACTTGAGAACTGAGCCATAGCCACTGCCCATTGATGTGTCACATTTTTCCTTTGTTCCTATGAGTATGCCAATTTAGGATACACTTCGTCCCCTTGAAGTGTTCTTTCTTTGCCCATACATTACAGCTTTTACACAATTTGCATATTCAAATGCTTGACTCAATATGTTATCAGAGTTAGCAAAATTAAGGCCCTTTCGTAGAACAGTCGCCATTGTTGCTATTAGCAACAATATCGACATGGAGATGCATGAAAGAAGTCTTAGCATACTTGATCGCTTTACGTAATCATAATGGAACTAAAATGAAGAACATTGATAACACCGACACCAGTTATTTATTTCCATCTAGTTCTTACCGTTGAGCGGTATTGTAATTCTCTCATTACAGCAAAACTACAATTATGAGAGCCTTATTAATAAAGTCAACAATAACATACTAAAGGCATTAACAATACAATAATAGAAAGATCACCTTAGAAACCTAGATCTAAAATATCAAACTCGAGAAATTTCTCGTGTGCTGTCCCACTGCTTTCTGAGCAGTTTACCACTTTAGTCAGACGCGACAGGCGTTTTCGTACCAAATGATCGCAGTACGTATCGCAAAACCATTACGGCGCTCATTGAAGCGACTAAACCAGCGGGCATGAATTTTCCGGAATGCATGAATCGACTTCCCATCACGCCAGTGAGGACAGCGCTGGCCCCAAGTCCAACCAAGTAATTGTTCGGGTTTTGGGATGTTTGATACGCCCCATATGCAATTACAGATCCGAAGAGTAGCCCCATTCCTAGGGAAGGAATGCTTCCTATACACAAAAATAGAGTAATGACGATTAGCTATTTCATTTTTTTTTGTGTTCAAAGTATTTTAAAATTAAGTATGACTGCAGTGAACAATAATGTATTCTCGGAATTTATTTTTTAACAGAACGGCATACTTACCAGCCTTGGCATAACCAACGACACCACCAGCTGCCACAAGGGCTGCATATCCGAATGCAAGGTAGTCAAGGCCCATCTTCAAATTGATTAGGTAATGGATTCTCACCGGTTAGTTGTTATTTGCCTAAAATCCACCAAATTACTAAATCATTACACGTCATACAGGTTGACGAATTATGAAGTAAATCCACAGCCTGAATATTGAACGATGCTTAGAAACTACAAATTCCTAAATATGAAATTGTTACCTGGAATGATGTGGCACTTTCAGTCTTTTCGGTCTTGTAAATAATGCGATGAGAATTTTCTGCGTCTATTTTATATCTCTGGAAGTGTTCAGAAATCCCCACGTTCTCATGAGCCATCGTGTCTAGAAGTGTTGCGATGTTCAGCAACGTCTCCTTGCTATAGCCTGCGCCACTGTACACTCCAAAACCGGGTGATTTTTTTTTCAAGCATTCAGTTATTTTAATATCAACACTGAAATGGTAATGCTCTCAAGAAATGAATCCTTTTTTTAAAACTAAAATTGCATAAAAGAGCATTTGAACCGGCCAAATGCCTACTTAGCAGTTTTGAACGTCCTGCTCAATTTCTTCGCAATAAATATTAAGTCCTTTGAAGGCTGAGAAAAAGTGTCACCGGAAGTTTTTTAGGACTGACTCGTTGATAAGTCTGGTGGGCACTGCCCAAATTTTGAAAGACTCTTGAAATATTTTGAGAATAATTGACGACTTTGGTCTGCTTGATTATCATTGAGCAGAAGAGCAATAACTTGTAGGAGGAAATGAATGCGGATGACATTCCAAAATGGTAAGTGATGAGGCATCAAAATGTTGACTGTGGTAAGCATACGGCTAAATTGATTTGTGTCTTCTGATGAATTATTGCAGGGCTGCGAAGCCAACACCTGGACTTCATCTGGATGTTATGAAAGGGGATAAACTGATTCAGGTAAGACAGTTTCTTTATAGTTGAGAGATGTGTGATCGTGGGTTGTCTGATCTGGAAAATGTTTTGGTGAACTACAGAAACTGATGATTGATGAAAAGAAGTACTATTTATTTGGAAGAAATCCACAACTGAATGATTTTTGCATCGATCACGCTTCCTGCTCAAGGATTCATGCTGCATTGGTCTACCACAAAGCTCTAGATAGATCCTTTCTTATCGATTTAGGAAGCAGTAAGTTTATTTGACTGCGGAAATGAAATGGAATGAGTTTGTCGTCTAAGAGTTTTATTAAATCGCAGCCCATGGGACATTCATCGGTCGAATGCGATTGGAATCGAGGAAACCGACACAATTACCTGTTGACAGTATGTTTCACTTTGGAGCTTCAACGAGACAGTACGTTATCAGAAGTAGACCTCCTACAGTAGTCCCGCGCCCGATTATGGAAGAGTTAGAAAAATCATCATTAGATAGCGAGGGAGCGTTGCTAGGGCTACCTGAGACGGATTCGGAGCTTGACGTGAGTTTGAAACTCATTTTGAATAATGCTGGAAGGGTTCGATTGGTCATTGAGTACTCTTCTTGCATATTCTAGAATCTGACGGAGTTCAATACAGCTCATAACAGGAGAATTTCTATGCTTGGAATCGTGGATGATAACCAACGACTGAAAAGTACGAAGCGGAAGAGGAAAGGTGTATCGTTCAATGAGGAAGAAGAGATCATCAACCCAGAAGATATTGACCCAACAGTGGGAAGATTTCGCAATCTCGTTCAGACTACAGTCATTCCTACCTCGAAGGTCAGTAATTGAATAGCCGTACGAGGCCAAAAAAAAGTAATGACGTGATGTGGGAAATTCGGTAAGTAACGGTCTTGTAATTTCTGGATCACAGAGGCCTAAACTTGACAGTGGATTGGTGCCACATCCCAATGCTCCGAAGCACTTTGTCCCTCGTGCGGCTAATTTGTATGATGATTTGCCTGAGGAAAATTCTGGTCGAAACCTATTGGCTGCAGTGCCATTCTTTGATACTTTGTCAACAAAGCTTGGACTTTCGTTACCTAATCCAGCCCCAGAAGTAGAAATAGCGATGGAGGAACCCATTTTACCACCAATTCAGCCAGTACTTCCCCAGGTTGTACCTGTTCCTGACTTAGCGGATGAGCCGCGGAAGAAAAAGTACGCTAAAGAGGCTTGGCCTGGCAAGAAGCATGGGCCTCAGAATCTTTTGGTCTGAAGAGCAGTTATTATTCTTCTACGAAGTGGAGGATTCTGCTTCATTCAAAATGAAACTAACGTACCGGGCTACGCCTTTTGTTGTAGGTGCAACGGTCTACAGTATACTAGGGATGATTCAGTTAGACCATTTCAGCTTAAAATCTGTGTGCAATTTATCATGTGTTCCATTTGCTGACTTCCAGCTACTGTAATAATTTTCAAAAGACACAAAACGAAGGATTGAAATTAGATAGTTGTATGACTGTGCCAAGTTCAAATCTCCGTATGCATGCATCTAGTTTCACTAGAGCTGTGATTCTGTGGAAAACTGAAAATCCTTTGCACATCTTATGGTCTTTATGAAGGAAGAATTTTATCGCTGATATGTATGCAACTTACCGCCAGCAAGCTTTTTGGCCTGGTTTGGATCTCATGCGCTCAACTTTAGTTGTCTTGCCACATATGTTCTTGTTTTCAACTACCCTTGTGCCCTGCGAAAGCTGAAAGTAAATGAACGCTTGGTAACATTGAGTCAGACTTATTTAAAATGCACACAAGTGTCTTCAGATGACACGCTAAACCCGCGTCATTCCGAAGTAATTGTTGTTCAGATAGATTTAGCATGTAAGGGACAGTTATTGTTTTTTGTAAAAAATATTAAACCTCTAGTTTATATTTAATAAGATTGTTCAAAAGGCTAACACTCATGGACACACAATAAAGAGTTCATAAAATATCTTTATCAAATGCTTACAGTTTCGCCTAAATTGGCATCGTCGTAGTTCGAACGGGGTACAGTCTGCGGAATAAAAATATTATACCTCCCTACGATACATTATTTACAGCTAATTCTAATTACACAGGACGGTATAGTTTATGCGAGACATGCGTACGTACATTTATCATCATCAACTCGCACGTCTTTCAAAGCAACCATGTATTCGTTTAAATTAATCTGCACTATATAAAATTCAACACGCATTTCCTTTCAAAAGAAGACAAAAACTTCTCACTCGTTCTCGCACAGGGGGTATATGAGCTTGGGAAAATAAGGAGATTGTGAAATAAACATGGCAGCAAGATTGTGTACAATAATAATAACAATTCAGGAACGTGTCGCGTGTCTTCGTCTTTGTATTCTAAATTCTCACCACTCCTTACAAGGAATCTCTGAACGTCTCGCTAGTCCCGTCCGAGTCTCCGGAGTATAGATGTCGATTAGAGCTGGAGCGAGATTCGTTTCTTGATGCCTTGCTCTTCTTCTTCTTGGCCAGACTGTGAAGTCCAAATGCTGCCACTACGACGGACAGTAGCTCGATGCAAAGGAAAGCAACTAGGACGGATATCCAGATGGATTTGTTCATGTCAAGCCAGAAGGCCAACTGGGAGCTGCAACTTGCCTGAAAGGGAAACAACCATGCAATGGTAATTAGGCCCAACGCAAGGTTTCATCCGGACGACTCCTGATTAGCCAAGACTTAAACTGTGTAACCTCTATTCGTGTATAACTAGATCATTTATGCCAACGTGTACTCACATGCACACACACGTTCAAAATGTAAACGGCGAGATAGTAACCATTCACACTTCCTGTCCCCACGACCAAGGAATATATGATGAACACACATGTGTGTGCGTTACCCCTTTACATTCATTAGTACACTCAACTGTTGATGGGTGCGAAAATAATATCAAAAAGTGCGTATCATGAGCTGTGTGCTCCTGTACACACCGGACGGCTGCTAGACGTTGAACGCGAGCATGGGAAAACAAAGCAACTTTTAGTGGAGATAATGGACGGAAGAAAAAGTAGTGTCCTATCTTGATGCACCCGCCATACAGCACCATTTATCTGTTATAAGAGCAGGAAGTACAATTGGAAAGTTGTTAATCCCCTCCCTCCACATGAAAAGTTACGGTGTACTTAATAGCCTTCTTTTATCCGTCACCCTCTTCTTCAAAATCAGTCTTTACCATCGTAATGCGCCCCATTACTCAGAGTCGCTCACCACACCTGCTGCTCCTCTTATGCATACGCAGGCATTGAGACCTTTGTGACTGGACGGAAGAGCGCACTATGATATTATGACTTTGAGTGACAAGAGAGCGCAAGTGAGTAGCTTACACCTGTTTTGTGCCCCGGTTAACGTGGAAGTCTTTAATCTAAATAGACTAATTCTCCTTGGAAATGGAAAGTTTATACATGCGGCAGTCGATGTAGGATAGGAGTATGCCTGCTAATTACTCTCATTCCTAGTGTAAATCACATACAAAGGGCAATAAATCCGAGGACTATGCTTTTGCCCTCCCACGACAAAGCTGTTTGACGATGTTAGGCACTTATCCTGTCAGCAATTGCTTCACTGCTCTATGTTCATCCAGCCTAGCCCTTCGTTCTTACTACCACCAACAATATTATTGTATTTGCATGAAGCATAAAGCCCCCTTTCAAGCTCTTAACATCCGACACACACTCCTCTTAGTGCATTCTCATCATCACAAACATTAAAATATTAATAACTTGAGCAAATGTACATAACCCTGACTTGGGCATAAGTGGGTCGAGGAATATATTGAAGAGTAACTTACATGCTTGAGGCGTCGCTCTCCATGGTAAAATTCGTAGCAGGAGGAATCCATGTGGTAATTGTTTCCCGCAAATTCGATTGGTCCTCGGAACCCACAACAATGGAGCTGAATATTAGACAGAGATATATTCGTCAGCTATATTCGAATACGACTTAATGATTGAACCATCCCAGAGTAAGTCATGCATAGAAGCTTGAATTGCTTTGAATAATCAAGCGTTGAGGGCGCAAATGAATCATTGATTATGACTACTTTCATCTTCTAAAAGCAAATGCTCTTTGTTATGTGGATCGAACTGCATAAAAGTTTTATATCATTCCCTTCCTCTTGTCGCCCGTTGCTCGGTCGTAAACAATAAGTCATATTATGTTAGTTAAGAGACGAAGAGAGACTTTGTGAAAGGTTGAGTTTTATACAGGAAGCATTTGTGTGCTCTCAGTACACAATCATTTGAAAGTAATCTGTAAGATGTGTGCGGTTTCCAAATTCAATTTACGGCCGAGTTAATCAAATGTACAAAAGGAATAGGGAGAAAAGGAGAAATGATGACGACGCGGCGACGGAGACGATGATTACACTTTGAGCAGAGAATGATCTGTGCATTGCTTACCGAAGTTTGGATGAGATTTCGAATGCTTTGATTTGATTCTATCCATGCATAGCGTAGAATGTCTTCCCACTGCAAAAAAATAAGGAGAAGAGAATTACATTGTCCATTCAAAATGCCTCTTGCATGTGACTGAGGCTCAATTGAAGAGAAAGCAAAATTGTGTGTACACATGCTTGCGTCTAAATGCATAAGCCACCGTACTTAAGGTCGTCTTCCTCTTTTCCATTGCCACCATAACCGTACATCGAGCATCGGTATGCCAGACACACAATAGACTCAAGTAAAAAAAACAAAGGGAAGCTTGACTCATACAAGTGTAAAACAGCAAAAAGTTACCCGCTCTTACTTATATTGGCTATATTACAATAGTAAAAAGACATCTTGAAATCCCCTTTAAAATACCACTTCATGTTATGCCAAGCTTGGGCAAGTGATGGAGTTGATGATTGGGATGGGAGTGGTATACTTGCTGCATCAGCCATGCCTTATCTTTATATGTACATCTTGTGGATTTCTCTCGATGCAAATCTATTACATTGCACAGGTAAACCAGAAAACACTTTCCACAAGGAAAGACGTCTCATAAAATCTCACATGTTTACTCGCATTTTCTGCGGGCAGTGGATATGAGATTTGATGAGCCCAAGATGAACGTCTGGGCGCTACCAGAGGGTCAGTAGTAAATGTAGGACTAGGACGACTCGAACCTCAACATAATTCAAGGGGCTACCAGACAGACTGGAAATTAAGTTCAATTCACAGCTCAACTGGGCCTGTTTGTTACTAAGCATGTTTACGAGTGCTAATTGCAGAGGTTGACCAAGGTGATAGATACTTGGCCTGTGTACCAAAGAGAAACCCAAATGTAAGCACATGAGAACAGGGAGTAGTTGATTTCAGAGTACAGACACTTTTTATAACAGAAGGGAACATGAGTAACTCTAACTTTGCGGCAGCAATTGATTGTAATGGCCCTGACTGGTTCCACTCGGATGGTGAAAACATGTCACCGGCACGAAAGAGAGAGAGAGAGAGAGTGACACGATAAGGACCGCACTTAAGTTTAAAAAAAATTGAGACTAATCGGCCCTGTAATTTTCTTGTAGTTTTTCTCAAGTAAAAAAAGTTCGTCTCTTGTGTTTACCTCTGTGAGTGCGTGAATGTGTGTAGTTTTGTGTGGTAAACTGTTTTCTCACTTTTCCTCCCCATCTGCTCCTCTTATGTGGCAGTAGAGAAGGGCAACTATACTTGATAATTTTAATTCGGCACGCAGTGAATCTCTCTCTCTCTCTTCCCTGTCACCATAACCACCCAGTCTGTCCAAATTGAGGCATCTTCAGGGATAAGGAACAGGTTGCTATTTTAAAAGAAAGTCTTCATAGTCATCTTTTCCTCTGGGTAGTGTGAGGCTAATTTTTTAGAAATTATTTTCACGACATTCATTCAGCCTGTCATGGCGATGGTAGTAGTAGCAATGGAAACAGGGTGTTGACAATGAACCTGTCACAACTGTAGTAGTGAATAAAAGAATTGGATTTTTCTTCTCACCCCAATATGCATTATTTGTAGAGCCAGGACTCCTCCTATGGCCGTAGTCAAACTGAGGGCTACCATGACGATAAACTGAAACAATAAGGTAATAACAATACATTAAGTAAGCATATATGTGTGCTCCTATAAAGGTGTGTGGCACGTCAAAAGAAATGTCTTTGTCCTGGCACTTTCATCATGTCATTCCCGACCCAAAGCAGTCCAATTTTCCAACATGGATGCAGCAGATGACAAAAATAAGTGAACTTTTGCAAGGTTTCATCCCATGAAAATGAGATTGAATTTTTAATTTCATTACAGCGGCTCAAAAGAATACGCTTCACTGGGTCACATATACTACAGTCCCCAAATCTTGACAACATTGAGCCGCTCCTATGAGCATGAACTCACAACAGAAGAAAAAATCAAGGATTTACTCAAGTGAACCAAAATATTCAGAGGTAGTGTGGATGTGTGTGTTCGCGTGTGTTTGCTAATGTAAATTTAAAGCCCTTGTCACCCAAGAATCTAGACGTGAAAGCTGTTCATGCTCACCGGTCTAAGTGGATTAAAGTTGATAATATTAATTTCGAGAGGAGGAACAAATAAAAGTGACTTACCAGTCTAATGATGCATGCCGTTTCGCTAGCTCCTGCTACCCACCCAACGAGACCAGTGAAGAACAAGGTAAATCCAATCCCAATGACAATGTAGGTGAGTATCTACAAAAGAGAGGAGTGAGAAAATTTAGTTTTAATTGCCTAATCTACTTTACACCAAGGTGAAATTGCGTGTGTGTGTCTATACGTGTTTATCTTTTGTGTGTTAAAATCTACACATTCGCATCCATTGCCAATTCCATTTTACACTCCCTTGAGTTTCGACGATCAAGGTTTGAAGATTAAGTCTCTCTGTTGAGTACCTCGGAGTGAACAAATATAACCAACTTGACTCCAGAGAAAGTTCTCTTGAGAAACTTCAAGCCACACACGCCACCAAACTCACAAAGGGTTACAGACCGAGCGACTTCCAGTCTCGGTAAGCCGGAATTCCATACAATTACCATTGCCATTTAAACACTTGACCATTAAAATTATTCAGGGTTTAGCGACCTCTCAAATTTGAGTCTCATGTCCTCCCAAAGGTGCTCAAATTAAGAAACATTGAGACATCACGGTGGGATTTAAATGAGCTTCCGAAGGGTCATATGCCTTAGGCAATGTTACGAACAAAAAACAAGCTGGAATTTTGACAGTGCATGTGAATAGGATTATACCGTGCGAATTTTCTCAGCTCTCCATAATTTAGCGAGTGGTTTGCTCACCCAGAAGATGAGTAGTTCTACATTGGGGAGTTTGGAAATGTCATTAAAACAACAAGCAATCCAATTCTTCAGTAATGTCACAAGTCTGAAGAACATGATGGATACTCCTGAGTTTGATTAGTAATACCGGTAGTACTAAACTTCAAAGCCACATCACCGCTTGAAATCATTCACGGTTTCATAGTCTGATGGGAATTTACATGCAGGCAGTCTACCCTCTTGGTTATTAATTACAATTCAAGTCGAATGGTTTATCCACAAGGAAATCCTCATTCGACCTGTTACATTTCGCACAGGTGTACATAATGGCAAAGGGAACGCCATGATGATGGAGGACACGAAAGTATAGTGTGCTGATGCAGTCGCCATTGTCGTTGCAAGAATGTGAGAATTTAGTCTTCACATTTACCAGCCTCCTTCCGCAGGCAGCAAAACACACATTCTTACATATGAGATGGAAGTAATATCAATTCACTTCTTCTATCTACACACTCCTTGGATCGCTGTCATTAGTAACAATGACTGAGTGTTTGTTGCTAAACTATATATACGTTCTAATGTTCACCGCGCCATATTGGTCTCCAAATGCCATGTACAAAGCTATTTATTTCCCATTTTCTGCACCTTCTCGTAAGAAATAGGAATACTATGATGATGCGGTTGAGACGAAATGTAAACAGTTGTAATAAAGAGCAGGGGGTGGTATTCATTCTTGGAAGGGCACACAATATGATTATTCCTACGTGATTTATTAGTGGGGCTATGTGCATTATTCTCTGACCCAAAAATTCCTCCCTGTAGCCACGTCGTCATGAATGAAAGTGTCCTTAGGTGGGAGTCCTACTAATCATATTCTCTACAACTTACTTGTTGCGTATGGTATGATATACCTACTGTAATGAGATGTACCTCGGGTTTTATTGTACCGGAGTGGAAAATGAAGTTCCTTTCGCATTCTGTCTGACAGCTAAATGGAAATGCTTGTCACACTCCTAAACACAATTCCGATGGATGGTAATTAAACGACAAGACTGCAAGTACGAAGCGAGGTGGAGTGGGCATCGGGATGACATATCCGTCAGTTATTGTGATGACTGGAGAAAATATGAAGTGGCACATTGCTCAAACCTTCAGAGTCTCAGCCTCAGCCTGCGACTTTCTTTAAGAAATTAATGATAGAAAGCCCTTAGGAATGCAAATTCTGTTCTACCTGACATTGTATTTTCTAGCTTCCTTCTATAGTACAATCACTCACGCCCCTGACAATAACAGTCGTCAATTTCAAGTGTCAAACCGTACGCATGTAATTCCACGCATGTGTCCAAAGCAACTCATCATGCTGACTAAGTAATGCGTGACGGGATTTTGAACACGTACTGCCACGTCCATTAGACATATTGTAGTGCTACACATAGTGAAATCTCTATTAAATATGAGACCACTGAGGATATGGGCATGACAAAACTGAATAGAGCTAATGATCTTTTTTGCAGATTCATGCTAACAAATGCAGATGTATTAATTCGCACGCGTGCTTGGACACCATAATGCTGTGTAGCATTTGTAATTACAACTGCGTGTAACGGTCAGGCGGCGTTATGATGCGTGCAAACGGTTGAACTGCTGCTTTTTTAATTCAGGGTCACCATTCTATCAACATAGAAATGTACCGAAAAAACTACAAGAAGCTGTGAGCGATATAAGGTAACAAGAGAAATTTTTCCAAGTTATTACAAAACTGAGGAAAAAAATGGCGGACAGCTCAACTTCATATTTTTCTCGCTATTTTGATTATCTTACGAGCTTAACAAAAAAATTAAGTCGGTGATTATAAGTTTTATATCCGTAGATCAAGCTGAAATTAAAGGCTACAGAAAGTTGGTTATGAAGTCCGCCCTCGTAATTACAATGCTCCTCATCATAAGTACATCATCAACTTTTGATTTCCACAAAAGCAGCTTTCGATATCTGTGCTCTACGATACTAATAAGAGGGAGTAGTAGTTATTAACCTGCCTCTAAAACCAGAACTCACTTGAACAAAGATCATGAAGGATATGAAACTTCGTGCTTATCATCCATTTCCATCTTGAGTACATAATTCTTACATAAATTAACAGAATAAATCCCTCAGACTTAAAATATACTCTACTTCCCTTAATGTCAACACCGTTTGCAATGGAACGGAAATGCATTAAGGTCTGTCTGACTTACTTGTACACTAATTATTGGAACATTCTGATGCTCCTACACAGCTCATTATGGCTCAATTTGAAATGCAACAGTGAGTTTTCAGTTTAGCTCACAATTTCAGCCATTTTACTTCAAGGCTAAGAAGGTCTTGACCTTAAAACTGAAGTCATTACTAATACCACTGTACGATGTAACTAGTTTACGAGGTGTTTTCAACTTTGCACATAAAGTCTCTACACTTCTGTAGATCTCTCTCCCACTTTAACATGTAAACACCATTAAGTTTTGTGTTATCAAGACCATGATCTGGGACAACCAATCGATGCCATTAGTAGCTGATTTCTACTATTACATTCTTACTACCAAGAAACACGCGGAAATAAATCAAGAGAAAATGAACTCATGACTGACATTTTGATGACGGGAAATAAAGCCATTCTGAAAAGCTTCATTCAAGCTCCTTCCATTACTGCAGCTTAAAATTGAATTAACTCTCAGAGTAGCAGAAAATCTTCCCTGACGCTAACCTCTGTGCCGTCTAACTCCACCAGATGAATCTGTGGGATGAGCAGTAAAACAATTTGCTCTTTATTAATGACCAGAACAAGCATTCCCTCAACGCACAGACGCGTTTAATGAGCGCTGGCACGGGTCAGAGAGAAGCGTCGGAAAGAGATCGTGAGGGTGATAATGAGAGTTTTAAGGCCAGTGTATCTCTATGACCACAAAAGTGTAAACAAAAACAAGGTGTACGTACATATATGTGTGACTCTAGGCTACTGTACACGGATGATAGACCAAGAGGAACACAAAGGTGAGTTATAAAGAGTTATTTATATCATGGAGAAGTTTGAACGTTTGATTACCAGGGTGCCAGACTGGAACTTCTGGATGGACACGGAGGTGGAGAGGACCCATGCGACGTAGCCGATAATGACACAGCCGACGAGCTGAAATCAAAATTGTAGCATTACCCCAAGTGCAACAATAACTAATCACATATCATGACATTGAAATTCTCATAGTAAAATGGGCGGAAATATGGCCAACGAACTTCCTGCCTTTTGCGAAAAAAAAATTGACTGAAATGAGGACTGACTTTAACGAGAGGAGAGCTGGGCAAGTGCAGCGTGTAAAGCCTCCTCACGTGAAGAGGGCTACCTTGCCCATCATTGTCAACTGCATGCACTGCATTATTCTGAGTGTGCACACTAATTAAACTTGCTCTGCTCCTCCTGCTAAAAGCTCGGGCTGGACACACGCAATGATGATAAAACCATTTGACAAACCGTCGAGACGCATGGGAGAAGCGAACTTGAGCATTATTGCGTTAAAAACCTCATTCGTCCCAGTCAGTTTGATGTCATTTTAGGTGCATTCTCATAAAAAAAATCTCATAAGACTTGCATCACGGCAGTTCAACTTCCACGCTGTACAGTCAATTACACATTGAAATTTCTTGACTGTGTGAGTTCTATTTTGCTCAAGTCCGCGAGGAAATTAATTAAATACGACGAGTCATCTTTTGAATGGGTGTCGTAAAAGGCGGCCATCAGTCATTTGCTGGGTGGCATTTTACCATGAGAAGACACTGTGCCTTGGGAACGGACACTTTTTTCTCAACTAAAAACGAAATTCTGTGACGCTCAATGTGACAAAGCATTTCAAGCGCATGTACATGGGCTGAATTGTTTCAGCCGTGTGTACAACTTACAAAGATGACGAGGGACAGAAAGGTAAGGATGTGGCCCAGCCATCCGATCGTTGTCGGAGTTTTCTTCATAGTGATGCTAAAGATGCCTCAAATAACACATTCGTTATTCCAATAGCACTAGTATTCTAACACTCTTGCGTCAGATAATCAGTATCACACTACCACATCCATGTTAATACAGAACACCAGGCTGAATTACATGACCACGAAAACACAAACACTATATACAGTATAAATAATGACACCGGCAAAGACCGTTGGAAGTAAACGTTATCAAAGCACTGTGACGGTGCTTCAGATAGGAAGTGTCGAGGACGGGTTAAGAGACAGGTGATGTTGCTTCGTCAAGTGCTGCATGAGAACTGATGGAAGCTGGGAAGGAAACCATCCATGATGAGCTGAGCAGTGAAGCATCAGAAAGCACTCTTTCCCTGTTGCCCTACTTTGCGTTTTCTTTTCATTCACACATTATTCCACAGGGCCTCTCTCTTACATTCAAACATTGACGCACAGGAGCACACGCATTCTGTCAATACAAATAGTCCACTGCTGCTGCCGTTCAAGTAATATTAATTGTGAGGTTAACGTGTCCGCAGGTTGGTGTTAACCCGGTTCTTTAGTTAGAAGCAGGTAGAAGGTAAACATGGAACAAAGAGATGCTTCTCTGAGGCATGGAAGCTATTATGGTTTTTGCAACGAAAAACAAACAATACTAAATGGAATTCTTAGGCAAGCGCTCAAGCGTTTCATGTTATGTGTGAATCTATATGGATGGACGGTTCACTGCAAAAAAAAGGAGTCTCTTTTAACGATGAACGCGACTGAGAAGTTATATTTATTGAAAATATTATTAAATGTACAAAATTACCCAGCGATTTGAATACAAGGCACTCCTGTAGTACATTTACACGAACTCGAATTTACAACAGCTATACAGTACGCTTGTATGTATAAAATCCTATAGCTACAAATATTAATCATAACAAATAATAATCCAACTTTACATTTCATTTCACTCAAGTTGATGATGCGGAGCGAGAAGTAAAGCTGTACGTATGGAAAAAATTCAAGATTTAATTAATTAACAGAGCTACATTATTTTTTTCACATTTTGTTCACGATAAAACAACTAGCGCTATTAGTTAATGTGCTTAAGTTTTTCTTTATACATATTTTATGCCGTAGTCCCATCATCCGAGGAACATATGATTGACTTGCAGAAGAACAACTTAACATTTACACTTGAATAATTTTAACGTGCGATTTTCTTTTGAAATTTTTTGTCCGTAGTGGGAATTTTTTGGTGTGTGGAACCGGGGAGAGGAGGACTTTTGACGCTTAGTATAGAATTTATCTCGTATCATTCCACTTTCAGCTCATCCGTAGAGGCATCGTGAGTTACGAAGGCGAAGCTGCTAGACGAGGAGGAAGATAAGGGTCCTGTGCATTTCAAACATTCGAAAGGTTTTCATCATCAAGCTGAATTACAAGGGTGATTGAGGCCTGATTGTAAATAATCATTGCGACTCTACTTTAAACGTGAAAGTCTGCTTACCACTAGATCTACGGGAATTTCGTCCTGAGTCTCCATCGCATTTCTTCATCTCTTCCTCATACTCAGCCAACAGTCGCTTTTGGTCTTCTTCAGAAATTTCTACCAGCCCGCTGTCACCAACTGAAAACGTACATGCAAAAAAGTCAACTTAATGATGAACTTCCTTTCCTACTAATCAGTCTTCAAAGAGCGTATACAGTCATATTAATGAAGCAAGTACAAGTAAGTAAGCAACACAGGTACAACACTCTTGCCTACTCATCCTTCTACGACGTGCGAAAGTAAAAGAGGAGGAAGTTATTAGATACGTGGTTTGAGTCTTATTACTAAACAACTGCAAGTATCAACCTCAACGTGATCTATGCAAGTTGACTATTCAGCACATCACACGTTACCATGTCTACCACATGCATGAATGGCAGACGATACTGAAGAAATGAAAGTGAACTGTGGGCAATGTCTTGTGTGGTTTCCAAAACTGGCATATCACAATTCATCGACATGCCTTCATGTTCCAAGCCTGAGTACGTGCTTACGCGTGTGTGTACACACTTACTTATTATTAGTCTTCCACAATGTACACCCTGAGAGATGATTTCATGTCTTTTTCCAATCAGTTTCTTCATCATAAAACTTCTACACCAAAGCTTCGGATATTTCTGCATAGCAAAACATAGCTGACTGAGTTCAAGTATTGAGTTTCGTGACATGAAAATTACAATGACTACCATGTTGACAATGACTTTCTACGTAACAGCATGCTGCTTAAATAATTCTAAGCATTTCAGGAAGGCGTGGGGTACAACAGCTACGCCAAATAGCTACTACTTGTCTTGACATGAAAAGCTTTGACAATTATCGACGAATGAAAAAAGAACTTAACGGGACAACTGTGTGGTACTAAGTAGATAAGACAAACCCAGACAGGAAAGGTGCTAGAAGAAAAGATGGATACCTTGGTTATCATCGTTTTCTGGAGGACATGACTTACTAGATGAGTCATCCTGCTGAACACTAACTTCGGCTTCAGAAATTGTTGTGGTAGGGATAGGTGGCTGAGTGGCAACTTTACTCTTTTCAGCTTCCAACATGAGGTGGACCAAGTAGAAGAATCGGTGCCAGAAGACCAGGTGGGATACTTTACTGGGAACAAGATTCTTATACATCTCTTGAAGGTGGTCATTCCGAGCCAATAGGTTCACAGTTTCTTCATTTTCTTCTTCCAAGTCAAAGTGAGACATCCATCTTTCGTAATCATCTATGTCTTTGGGATCCTCGAGGAACAAGGACTCATCATATTTCATGGTGTATATTTTCGCCTAAGGTGGAAAAAGAAAGGTTACTTACGATTATGATATCTCGACTGTATCGATTTCACTCATTCATATTACAAAGTATCACTCACCCGAACTCGTGTACGAGGAGTTGGCTGTCCCATAACAAGCTCTTCATCTTCATCATCTGGTCCGATTCCGAAAATTGTTGACATCTGTTCCAATACTACATTAGCCCTGGTTCCTACGACATTCACGGCTGTTTTCATAGTATCTTCAAGCTTGAGTTTGTCTTTAATCTCCCGTCCTGCCTCTTGTACCGTTTCGGAAAACTCGGATAAATCTTGCTTCAAGTAGTTCAACATTTCGGAAGATTTTTCTCTCGCTTGCACAAATGTATTGCTGAACCATCCTCCCCAACTCGCAGATGCGGATGCCTCTGATGAAGGAGTTCCAGCATCCTCAGTTTGCTTGTTTTCCTCTTCCTTACTCATTACGGTCGGGATCTGCTCTTTCGTAGGAGTTGGAGCCTTTGTTGGTGACGACTTTGATTCCCTGAAGAAGCAAAACAGAAACAGAATTTTAGAGCCAATATTTGACACAAACACTCCAAAAGATTAAAAATACATTTGAGAGTCCTTTGTTTCCGATAGATAACAACCTAACACAATGTCAAAAAAGATGCAATTTTCCTCCTCCACTACTGCGCGTCTGTCCTGATTTACGATCTCTCCCTAAACAACAACTGCTGGTGACTGCCGTTATTTCCCCTAGCTCGTAGACATGGCTTCAACTTCTAAAATCATTGCTCATCCCTATTACTAACTATAATGTCGTCAAAGTCCTTGTCCCTTGCACTTTACTAATAATCCCACTACGCAGTAGCTACTAATTTCCAATTGTTACTTCCAGTCGATAAATACAGTTGACACATCACATGAACAAAAGCATGCGGTTGTGCAAGTTGCAAAAGTTTTTCGAATTCATTTCCACTGTCTATTGCCATGAGTAAGCCTCACAGCACAGTTAGCTTGTCAAATATATTTGCAAACAGCTGAGCATACGCCTGCTACCCGATATTTAACCTTGGATTCATCCCCACAAAGGACGCATATATAAAGTATAAAGTCAAGATCATCACTTTTACAATAATCCTTCCAGTTTGAAATAGTCTAACAGGAGAGACTTGAACATGATGTCAACAAAGTCCACCTGATTCACCCAGCTAAAATACAGCTTGACAAACGGATCCTTTGAGTATTAAACTCGACGAGGGCTCTGTAGCATAAGAGCTAAGTAAAATCTATACACAATAACCCTCACCATATTCTACTGCAATAAATGATGAATAATTTGCTCCTATTGTCAGTAAAGCAGGTAAAAAAAAAGATCAACTTACTTTTCCGCCATGACTCTCTCCCAACGACAATCTTCTTGACAATCCTGAAATACGACTGATTTAATGCAACTTGGAAATTTTCTGCTCAATAGCAATAGTAATAATAATAATAATAGAATATTGAGAGCAGCAGACGACAACGTCTGTGGTGATGATAATAATATATCGAGTGTAAACAACGAGGATTTTGTCTATAATAACTGCGATATACTATACTCCACACACAGCTTTGCTTATGGCCAGCTATCAAATGAATGCCCTTCTGAATTAATTTGCACAGCAAAAATACTCGACTCTGTCATCTCGAGATCTTTTCGAGCAACTTTGGAGCTCTTATGGCCAAGTCCCATGCGAGATGGCACATCCTGAGCAGGACCTGAGCTAAGCCGGTTTCTAATGAAGCAAAAGCAGCAGAGAGCGAACTAACTTTATGTCTGCCACGATTCAAAAGCCAGCATATGGCGAGTGCTACGTAGGCCTAAATCTACCACTATATACTTCTCATGTAATAGAGCTCTCATCTTCTTCCTCTTCCTCAGTAAGGGAAAATGTGAGTGACAGTACAACAGTACTGAAAATTATAGTATGTTACATGAGAAAAAGTTGTTGTGAATTTTGTAAAAAAAACACTTGCAATTCACGTAGACTATCACAATTAAGCTAAGACTTTCCGTCCCTTCAGTACTCACCGGTCCACGTCCCAATTGTCCTTGTAGAGCCGTAAAAAATCATCAGGTATTACTTCTCATATTGTCATCTTCAATTTGACATGTGATGCCGTGTGGTACACGTCAAAGAGTTGTGTGGTTGAAAAAGCGTGATTTTGATTTTTTTTCAGGATGAAAGCAAGTTTGGAATTGTGTCTATTACTCTTTTTTTCTCTCCTCCGGTATTGCCTTCCATACTTTATTACGGTGGACGCCCACGCGGAAGAATGCTTTTTTGATAGGGTTCAAAATGGGACAAAATTAGGTAAGATTATGATTACATTAGTACTTTGAAATGTTTTTCTCAGGTGGAATGAATGAATCTAATTTTTCGGATGTGGAATGAAGGGTGGAAAGTGCTAGATTACTAGACAAGTATGAAGGAATTTTGATGTGTTGGGAAGAAAGTGACATGTGGGGTATGGAACTGATGATGATGATGGTGATGACAATATGTATTTTTGTTACAGGCCTGACTTTTGAAGTGATAGAAGGCGGATTCTTAGATATTGACGTAAGGGTGCTAGGACCTGACAATGAAGAAATTATCACAAGAGAACGGGAAAGTAATGGCAAGATTACTTTTGCGGCGAGTAAAACCGGCGAATATCACTACTGTTTTAGTAACAAGATGTCAACTATGACTCCGAAAGGTGTCATGTTTTCCATGGACATTGGCGAGCCGCAAGCTGCACCCGCGGGGGAAGGAGACGGTAAAGAAGATTCGCCTATAGAATCATTTTACAATCTGATAGTTCAGTGTTGACATAAGGACGTGGAAGCATTAATAATAATACGTTTTTGTCTTCTTCTTTCAGCTCATCCTAACAAGCTAGCTGACATGATTAAGGAGCTGTCAACGGCCTTGGTTGGGGTTAAGCACGAGCAAGAGTACATGGAAGTTCGTGACAAAATTCACCGTAAAATCAATGAGTCTACGAACTCGCGTGTTGTTCTGTGGTCCTTTTTCGAAGCATCTGTCTTGGTTGCTATGACATTGGGCCAAGTTTACTATCTCAAACGGTTCTTCGAAGTTCGACGTGTGGTGTAGATCTATTTTTATGAAAGGCCTTCCTGCAATTAGTCATCTGTTGTCCTTTTTGGAAGTTGTACCAGCAAGTGAGAAAGACTATTGTGGCCAAAAAAATTTCCACATTGGCCCTTCAAATGATACACATACACACATCCACACACACTAAAAATCTCCACAGAATCATCTCTTTTACGTCTTCAATCCCTTGATATCGTTTGGGTATGTTATGCATTGCTTAGAATGTTTAACGTAAAATGTTATGTATGTTGTAAAAATGTATGCGAGTATAAAAGTTCCAACAGATGAGAATGAGGAACTTCTAAAAATTTTCCACTCTTCAGTGAGAATGTAATGATTTCTTGAGCATAATTAAAATGCATGAAATAAAATGGATATGGGATTTTAAATGGATATTTACGTGCTTTCAATCCTTCTAGCGTTTTTGGTAGCGATCCATATGCTGAGATCAAATCCTTTATTGCATTAGGAGGGACTCCGGACCGACGAGTGCGACTAAAAATGAATACAGACTGCTCGAATCTTGCGGTTATTTGTCATAATATCACAAGCCGTGTGCGGTGCACACTTGTAAAATGTGTCTGGGAATACGCTCTGCTCCATTCCTGTTCTCCATTTACTAACTTTTAAGCGTATGGTTACTGAGGTACTGAAGAAGGTTGTACTGCTCTGCCAGCCTCACTAAAATTAAGTCGAAATAACTGACTTGAGTATTATTGCTTCAGAAGTAAAATATTTACTCACCTTCATACAAAAAGTCAATACTTGTGCCACAACCGCAAACATAAGCACTATAATTTAAGTAGGACCTACTAGCAATACATTTCACTAATTCAATATTTAGCATTCTTTTCGTAACCCAAATCAACCACTAAGATCATACACAGGAAGTACGAAGCCGCCTCTTACTTAAGCAGCATTATAGTGCAGAATGGAGTAAAAAAACCGAGAGTAAGACCTTTAGAAATGCAAAAAGTTATAATAAATACATGACTGGATCAAATGCATAACAATTCCCCACGCAAACAATATCACAGAAGTGTCCCAAGAAATATTAAGTCAGCGTGCTTCTTCTACGTCTCTGGAGGAACACATGATTCAGACTTAAGATCGCAATTATCATATGGACGAACTCTCGGGTCACTAAGAAGATTGGGGTGGACACACGCACATCGAGGATCTTTCTGAGCCTCAAAGAATTGTCGAGGATATCCCACCCAGTCACGCTTTATTCCACCACTGAAATGTAAAAATGATTATATAAATCGCGTGCAACATATATAATGTACGTTTGCGGCGCCCACTTTATACCTTTGCATTGTGCACCATACTCGAGATCCAGTCTCTGAACTCCAGGCAATGTTGCATGGTGGGAATAGCTTTCTCATGTCCTTTTCTTCCTCTTCTGCGGACTCGGCCTTCTTCACGTACTCTTTAAACTTGTTGAAATAACTCGTCTCCTGACCATTCTCATCGAAGAATCGCCCAATGTGGTACCCTATTACCCCCCAAATGATAATGAATTATCACGCAGAAATCTGTCAATTTGTCTGTTTAAAGCACCGTCAAACTTACCAACGAAAGTGTATTTTTCAAAGTAGAACTTGACCCAGTTGGCAAGCCCGAGATAGTCCTGAGAGCTCAAACCATCAATATCATCAACAAGCCCCTTTTCGTTGAATTCTCCACTGACAAATGCTCGAGACCCATCTTGCCCTAATGATAAATCGTAATAAGTCAAACTGCATCCTCAACGTACCATCAAGGCTGACTCACCTATGAAACCGAAATACCCTGTTCCGGGAGCGTAGTAGGATTTTCCTGCTGTCACGTCGAACACATGTCCAATGATGACCAAGTACAAAGGGCCATTTTCGTTGTATTTAATTTCTTTGCTTGTAAGAGTTCGGGCTCCCTTAACAGGACCCTTCATCCAAGGCTGACTTGACGGAGACTCTCCATCCTCATCATCGTCGGTCAGAGCCCCACCATGTCCTCCCTTCTTGTCACCACCACCAAGGCAATGCATTCCGGGTAACGCCCGAGCCACGGAATGTGCAACAGACTGAAAGCTTATACATACACCCGTGTCCATCCGGCCATCTTGACAATACTGATTCAGTACAACAAAGCCAGGTAGAGATGAGCAAACCAATAATAATAGCCAGAAAACCAGCCCTCCGTATGAGGATTTGGACTGCGTTTTCCCATCATTCTTTCTCCCAAAGAACGGATAGTCTTCCGATGGTGTCAACCTCTGCGACACATCACTTGGAGTAGAAAGAGGAGAGCTATCATCGTGGTCAAGCAGGGAGCGCTCAAAAGCTCCGGCAATAAACTCGTCATCTTCGGTACCATCACTTCCGGACTCATCTGTCATGCTGTCAGAGTCCTCCTCGTCAAGCCCCTTCCTGAAATCTACAGAAAAATATGATTTTAACATCTGACAGTGGGTCAAACTTGTGTAAAGCTGGATATTTTTATGTGCGTCGTAGGAACACTTGGGTAACCCAAGTTGGGTTCCGAGGTTACTGCACGGACGGGTGTCAACCCTTATCACACAAGGTCTGAATTCCAGGGCATATGAATCTCACGCAACTCACTCACAACAACAATTCCTTGGCATGCACAGCCTTCTCCTCGGCTACCATGGGCCAGTTCCACTGACCGATCAACATACAAAACAGATTCTGAACAACGAATGCCCATCGGCACAATAAACCTCGCATGACCCAACAATGAATTTCAAAGCCAAAGAGACCCTTCCTTCTTAGCTGAAAAACATGTGCCTGTTCCAGTGATACTTTTTAAGCAACTTCTAATCCGGGTCCCTTTGACAGTCTACATAATGACGATACATACCAAAGCACCTCAGAGCAACCTGTCAATACACACTTGTTTCCCAAATGCAACACACTTGAGTTCTTTGAAGGGTGAAAAAACCAAATGGGTGGTGGAGTGTGAAAGCTATTTATTTTTATCGAATAAACTGAGCACTTTAAAGCCACCTGAAAGCTTCTTCCAATCAGCAATTTATCACTGGTATTCTGGAAAGCTCCAGGGTGGTTTTTTTATATCCCTGTATACTTGGAAGAGACGGAGCAAGAGCAAGTAGAGTTAGTAGAACTTGCAGGAGAAATTCTCTCACACATGAAATTTCCACGTCCGACCGGCCAGAAGTCAAAACAGTATCAGTGTCAGTTATCCAATAACCATGGCAATGATAAGAATACCCGGACTACTACTTGTCATATTTGCATTCTGGACTAAACTATCAGCTCTACCAGCATCAAGGTACTTGACATAAAGAATCTTCATAAATCTTAAAAACCTATGATCTCACAGGGCAATACTAACATGAGTCAATCTATTTACAGTGGAAAAGGCTCACACTTTGCCCTTGACATTGATTCGTGCACATGCACTCCCTTGACAACAGTTTGCGAGGTCACCATTGCCAGTTCTGTACTACAGGTAAGCTGATTCCACAGATTTCTATAACACCTACAGAGTAAATCATACAAGAATGAAAACTTTTCTCAACAGGAAAACCATTGCCCCGACAAATACCACTTTTGCTGCACAACCAAGAAATCCCAAATCTCTAAACCAACGTCGGAGAGTAGCGGCAGGAGCAACAATTACATCAACTCTACCTCCGTTACTTCATCAAATCCACGCATTAAAATTGTCGTACCAACTACCATTGCACCTCCAGAAACTCAGGTGACATTAGAGCCCGAACGACCTAAACCTCGCTGCCGATGCAAAGCTCGTACTAAATGTCCCGAAAAATACACCGACTACTCCTTTGGATTTCACTGCAGTCACGACAAAGTCCGCTGTTGCGATCCAGATGATGGCTTCAACACCACAGAGATAACACCAACTAGCGTGAAAACCTCCGGCTTGGTGATTAATTTATTAGCTACAAATGACGAAGAAACGGATAAAGATGACTGTAGATGTTTACCTGAAGTTCGTTGCAACATTCCGGCCGATCAAATAAGCAAAAGAAAAGACACGTCCTGTCCAGGTGACTTGATTCAATGTTGTGGACACCTTATTCTAGAGGCGGAGAAGAAAAGTGACGGGGAATTGCTGATGGACAGTAATGACGATGATGATACTGGCGAGCCAATCAAGAAAATAAGTAAAGGTTTCGCTCAGCAGTCCACACCTCAGCTCTCAGGTGCTCTCCAGGAAGGTAAATCATTAATCAGGCTTTTATGTCGATTTGACATTTATTCGCTTCCGTGTCCGTCACGATGTCACTACTTCCCTTCGTGTTTACCCTCAAATGCTTCCCGCTATGTCTCCCTCGCTTGCATTAGGCTTCGGTTTGTCTTTGTTGTTGTATGGTAATAGGAGGAAAAAACGTTTTCATTTCAGGTCATTCAGCTTATCATCAGCCTGTACAGATCCCATTGATGAAGATTCCAGCTAACGAAGCAGGGCCAATTATCTCATCGACAACAACATTGCCACCTCCACAACTGCCCACTCAGTATTATAACCCGTCCCCAGTACCTCAGTATCAACACCGCTACTTATATGCCCCTGCTGCACCCAGAGTTCAAACACCAAGTTACTACATAACTGGTGACCCGGGATCTCATCGTTACAGTGACACATTTCTCGTAAATCATAATGGTAGGGGCTTCAAAGTGGCACCACAAAGGTCAACATCAACCGGGTCCATCTTAGGCAGTATTGCGAGCCTCTTAGGTTAGCTCTTGAGCCTTCTGCTCCCAGACTGTTGGAAATGGGCTGTGTAAAATGATTTTGTGACTTGTAGAATACGTGCCTGCCACATATGTGTTTCACTACATGTAGAAATGCAAATTCCAAGTTTGTATTAAATGCCTTTATGGCCACGTTTCGTTTTTACTTTAAGTCTTTCATCGCACCTTGTGACCTGGGAAAATGCAAGGCTTTATGCGACAAATCAATTATATTTATTCCAGTCATTGCACTGCTGTCATTTCATTACATCATAATCATAATCATAACGATCATCAACAATAAAAGCTTCAATTATCCGCTTTCAGGATACAATTGAGGAATACAAAAGTGAAAAATACAAAATACGACTCTTTCTTTTCGTAAAACACAGACTATGTTGTCAATGTCAACCAAACTTGTTGTTTTGGAAACTCCCGAGCACACACAAATTTTTTTCTCCAGCCTGCTGTACTTGGTCGCTTTACTCTTCACACATAGAACACATCATTACCGGGATTAAAAACATCCAGCCAGCTTCATTCGGAGATAAAAGACTGCCAGGAAAAGCGTCAATTCATCACCAATAAAAATGCTCAACTGAACTCAGTTACAAACTTGCGCAAAAATTTGCTCCAGGAAAAAGTACATAGGGTATAAGGATGATTGTTTCACACGAGAGCCTTGTCATTACACATTACATTTAAATCCCTTCAACCTCTCTAATTATGGCAAGAAAAAGGCAGTACATGGCATTGTTGCATTTATATGACACCATATACACATAAGGAGTTCACATTTACAAAGAGACAATTGAAAGATTTGAAGACATGGAGGCAAATGCGGACGGTGAGTCAGGCATTATTATCGTGACTATTCAACTGAAGTTTTCCGAGGATGTACCTCATAGTCTACTACTTACTAAGACTACGAATAACCAAAGTCTATTATCTGTAACGATAAGACGATTTAATCTACACAATAGCTTTATATTTTTGCTCCGCAACCGGGGCTACCACAGTAAATGTTATATCTCGGCTTCTGAACATACAAGCCACTTATTGTACCACCACTTAAACTCCAAAGTCGCACATTCACTTCAGTATATGATTGAGCTTAAAATGAACTACAAGAATTAAACATTAAAATTGGAACATTCACCATCAAAGGCTCACTACAATCTATGACTAAAGAGTACACATAGTTAACAACAAGAGGGGAAATGCACCTGGTCGTTAATGTCACATATTTCTTTTATGCAAAATCTTCACATTTCTGAGCAGGAAATCCTGTCAGGTCAAGAATAAATTATCCTCGAAAACACATTGTGGGAAACATTGGAAAATATTTGGTCAAAGTGCGAGATGACGACTTTGATTAGCTAGAAAAATAAAACTACGTTCACATTTTAAGTTTTTTCAGAGGCATTCCAGTACTATTAGACTTGCCCTTACTGTAATTATCTTGGATAGAGACAGTAAGCGATAAGTGTATGTACTCCTAGGACAACTGTTAGCAAGACGTGATTTGACATCATGGAAGTAATCCCAAAGAGCGGAGATGACAACAAACGCGATGCATCCGATGGAATCGGCTGGCTCGTGCAACCCATCCAGAAGGGCGCAGATAAGGACGGAGTTTCGCTCTCCACTGACATTGTCTTGTCATTGAATCTCCAGAAAACCTTGCCCTTGAAGAAATATACTTTATTGTCGGTCCACTTGAGGACTGAATCAATATTGTGGGGAACTCCCTTCCACACAAAGATCCCACGAGGATAGTCAGGCTCGACGAAGAAATGCTTGAGATTCGTGTCGTCCAGTCTAGAAAAGCAGTAACAGTTAAAATTTGTGGTTATGTCCCATTGTTCCAAATTAGATAATCCAAGGTACAATGGAAAATTACCTCCAGTACTCAGATCCTGAGAAAAGATAAGTTTTGCCATTGTGACCCCATGTCATGGCTCCGTCAATTTTCTCCACAGAAGCAGCTATTCCCAATCGCTCCAAAGGTAGTGGACCGTCACTCCGCGCTAACGATATATCGAAAATCCAGTAATGTTTTCCTGCGAATTCAATAAAGGCACTCTCATCAACATGTACTAGTTGCGATGCACAATTGCTGTTCTAAAGTTTACTTATTAAATAAAGACTTGCCTATAAAAAATATAATATGCGATCCCTTGCGCTCATAGACGGCATCGACATGCGTCAGATTCTCCGGTAAATCCGGCCACATTTTCCGGATCTCTTGAGGATAATACGTCGCATCTGCCACCTTCTGCTCGAACAACTGATTTCCATGAAAACGCCAGAAGTAGGCGCCTTTGAAAATAAATAATTCGTTGCGAATCACCGATATGGCATCATACGACGAATCACATGCTTTTGGTTTTTCTGGCGTGGTCACTGCAGGTCTTTGTGGTCTCTCAGGGGGATGATGGGGCGAATGTGTAGGGTGGGGATGGGGCCTGGCCACAGTTGGACGCTGCGGGTAATATTTCGGGGTCTGCGGAGGACGATACGGATTGACTGCTTTTTGATGCTTGAAACCTGTGGCAGAAAAACAAATATTTTCCTGAAAAATTACGAAGCTTCATGACAAGACGAAGTGCAAATCAAGTCATTATAGTCTCACCATAAATGTACTGAATCCCTCGCTTGTCATCTTCATGAAGTGGTGAGTCCTCATTCAAGTTCTGGTACCATGGGTACATCAGCGCGCCCTCCACATCCGAGTGGGACAAGCCTAATGAATGCCCAAATTCATGTGCTGCGACAGCAAACAATCTCGTTCCTGTGAAAAAACAATAAAACTTAAATTTAGTTTACGACTTTTTCCCATTCACAACTCCTCTGTCTCTCTCTCCCTTTCTTTTCTACCAAAGACTTGGCCAAGTCCAACATAATTATGGATCCAATGTGCTCACTATTCCTTTCCTTCCTCACTTACAATAACAGGCAAACCATAGGGCTCCAGTAACTCAGCGGACTTGTATTGCCTATCCCTTTGCTTTGCTGACAACAACAACTGGCACAGTGGCAGACAGAATGAAAGATATTTCCCAGTTGAACCAGTTTTTCTTGGCATCATTCACCTCATCCATTTCTCCTATTTGATTTTTAAGGACGCAGTGCCCAGAAGTGATTCATGAACTGCCTTTGTTAAAATGTTAACTAAAATAATGGAACACCAAATGTGTTATTACTACTAACTCAACGTTGGCGGAACTGAATCCATGATGTCACTCGTGGCTACTAAAAATGTCTTGAAAAACAGTACTGTCAATTTAAAGTGTCAACATTGTCACAAATACAACATGAGCTTCCCCATATGAAAATAAAAATAAGAAGAAGACGGGAAATCCTGCCCATGCTGATTATTCCAAGGATGATTTCCTCAGAAAATTGACAACAACTTCCTCGATATGAAACCTTTTCAAGAGTGATTGAGCATTCATAATGAAAACGACGCCAATGTAAGCAATATCAACCCCACTCAAACATTCATCCAATCTTCTTATTACCACTACCCCATTGACATTTACTACAAAAACATCGTTAGCTCTTTCAGCATTAACCTAAGCCGCAGTACAAAACTTTGCCTATGCCATCCAGGGCCTTGTGAGCTCATCAATCCTCGCGACATATGTAAATGCTCAGCATATGTCAGTATCAGCAGTAAAAATATGGATGATAGAACAACATGAGAAACTGACCTTCTCCACTCTGTCTCTGATTATTTACAACCCAAATTTCTTCGTCATCGAAGTGAGCATCTCCTCCTTGTCCAGAGCCGGGAAAGAAAGCATGTGCTAGGATAGATCCTTTGCCATCGAATGGGTAGCCATCACTATGGGGCCCTCTGCGACGAAAAGACCATATAAGCTGTAAAACGGGCTATTCGTTCCCCCCGCAGCGCAGTGCAACATTAAATGCGAAGAGTTCTCTTCAACTTACCGTTCGAAAAATACTTTAATTTGTGCCTCATCTGGATTCTCGGACGACAGATCCCGAAACCTGAGAGATGTGTCAACAGTCCAGGCTTGCAAGGCTCGTTCAAGTTCCTTCTTCACTTCCCAGTACTCTTTACTGGACGATGATTTCTTGAGGCTGAGCAAAAAAGTGTGATAATCCATCCACGTCCAGTTTATTTTTACTTTAAAATCTATTTAAAACTTCGGATACCCTCACATGAACTCCAGAATGAAGACTTACCTACGCTGACTTGACACTTGGAGATATTCGGAGACAAGCTTAAAAGCGTGTGAAAATGCATAACCTTGAAAGATACCTGCAGATTTCTAAGGACGCTTTACTAGGAAGAGTTGGCAATGCCTTGATCCTATGAAGATACTAGCCGCACAATAAACAATCTATACGCATACAAAGTCCACGTGTTCGGCCAATTTGCGACTGTCAGCTTGTGATAAATATTTTTCGCTCATATATTATACCTCAGCTACAACTAATCCCTAGTCTGTATTCATGTGGCAACTAACTTCCACATAGTCTAGCACACATGTGAAAAGGACGAGTGAAGGAACGAGTTGATTTCATTACCGCAAATGGCACTCAAGTTAAGTACACACCTACCCAAGAGTTTTGTTAACATAAAAGTTCCCCTTGTAAGTCACTTTATTACCTCGGTCGTATATACATGCCGCTTCCCTGTCCGACAGTAAAATTAGTCCCACAACTGCAAATCCTCATAGAGAGAGAGAGAGAGAGATCTCGCAAAAGAGAACACACAGCATTCAAATACAAAAAGGAACAAAAACAGCTGCATCTTTTTTTCAAGTTCCCTTCTCTGCTTGCAACAAACGAATCCTTCAACAATATTCCTCATGTAGTTGCAACAATAAAGTCCTCCATATCATATAGCCAAACAAAAGAAGTATGATCTCGCTGAAGCCAACCAGACCATGAGACATGTGAATAAATAAGATTCAACAGCCACTCTTTCCCGATGGTCATACCAATATTAATTATCATGAGAGAACAAGGAGCTACAGGTCCTCCTTTGCTTCACTGGCAACGCTACATGCCTGACACATTGTGACAGTGGATCGGTTAAAAAATGAGAAGATGACGTTATAGACTCTGGTTGACATGTTTTCCCCAAACCTGTGGCACGTTGAAGCATGAAGACACTGGTGATTGCTATGCCTAATAACAATGTAACAGTCGGCCAAAATTTCCCTATGATTTCAGTTTCATACAGTTGAAGTGGCATGAGGATTTGGTCCAACCGCGGACCAACATACGTTTAAGCTTAACTCTGTGAATTTCAGCGTTGCACGTTAACCCTGAATGCCTGTCCACCAGTTGCGTGCGCATCGTTTCGTGTGCTACACACACTGTGCAAGTGAGTGAGAACAGTGAAAATTTTTTGCCCATAATTTGATACGATGGAGCCGAGATCAAGTTAGCTGAGCGTCTCAAGCATACGATTCATGAGGATCGGATTATACTCAAGTATCAGATTAATCAAATTCCCTACAGCATTGTAGACATGTCGGTCAGTGCAATTACTATTAGCTCACACACATAAGTGCGCAAAGTAGTGTGTTACAATTATACTAACTGTCCTTATGTGTTCAAAGTAAGCATTGTCATCATACGAGCACATGAAAGCTGTACGACCTGTCACCACAATGTACAATCATTGCATGTGAATGGGAAAAACAATTTGATTTAGTCAACTCTACTACTCCAATGTTGACAATTTTTTACATCAATTTCATCAAGAATAATCCCCGAGTAATCATGATTGTGGAGGATCCTCCCTCATGATAATTATTGTTTCTCTTCACTTTTTTCCCACTCGTTTCACTAGCAATTTATTTGTCGAGCTTCCCATCATCCGCATAACATAGGGCTCTATAAATTCTAATCACTGAACAAAGAGCCTGATCTTGTCACAATTGCTACTGTCTTACTTCTTCCTACTCGTGCCACTTTTGGATGATTGTATGTGCTGCGAAGACACTGCGGACCTGGACGTCACCCTTTTCGGAGCACGTCCCAACCCTCACCCTCATATACTGCCTCATAGAAGCTACATGGGGTGAAGTGGAAGGATGTGAATATAGTAAAGAAAAAGTATTCCCTCTTCGAGTAAGTTATTGGAAGTTAGCGTCAGTTTGGCATGACTGGTTGGTCGCCTTCTTTAACCTCTGATCGTCCGATATTATTGCTGTAACCTTCTTAATATAATCCTTTATACGATCTCAACAATTCCCTCGACTGATTTTCATACGGTGAACGAAGGTGGCAAGCGAGCATTTCAGAACTCGAAGACCTGGTCATCTGCACACTTCTTGATAATTGATAAGCATCTGAACATGATGAAAACAGGGAGTGCTGACCAAAAGTCTTACTCTGTTCTGTCAGCTATTCGCGCTATCACTGTGAATTGTCAAGAGAGTAAATGTAAACTCCTCGTTAAACTTATCATCCTTGAGCACCTCATCACACATGGACATATGCTAAATCAAGAAAGGGACATTTACGGATCCACTTAAACTAACATGTAAAGTAATGAATAATAACTTAGCCTACTACCTCGCACGTAACCAAGAGAATGGGAGAAATGTATTCCATTTAAGGTTTACGGTATACCAACACATGCAAACGTTACTTAATTATTACGACTCGTCATCTGTGAGGAGCACACGCTGAACCTCCGTCAAGTTTGAAGGAAGACGAGTTTGTACATGGCTGTGGTTGAAAGTAATAATAATAATAATAATTGAAATGTTTTTTATTTCTGCTCGAAAGCACAGTCAGAGATAGAGAGAGAAGAGCAATGTGTGCTATTTGGACAAGGAAGGTCACATGAGCTTTTCCATGTGAGACACTAAACATATGTACTTATAGCTAAGATATTTCAATCAAAGCCTCACCCTCTCCCTCTAAATTCAGTTCAAATAAACAAAGACGAACAAAAATAAGTTACTTCCCAAAAGCTTTCTCTCGCTTCGCTTCAGCCTATTCAAACTTACGACTTACAACACAGACAAAATAAAATTAGAGCAATGAGTCAGAGAGCAGAAATCCTGATGTTTCACACATACTGAGAGCTACAGTACCCTTGAAAATGTCTTTTACGATGTACCAAAGGCTCAATCATCATCACTATACCCTCTTCTTATTTACACAGAGACTTATCTTGTGAAAAAATCAGCGGACACAGCATTGAACAGTCATCAGGAGCTGAATAGTCACATTTTCCCTGGTCACTCAACGAGATGGCTTACGACTTTCAAACGCACAATTCAAGTTAGTTCATTGATAAGCTTTTGCAAAGCATTCTCTAATAATCCCTTTATGACAATCCCTCGCGCTCTGAGAAGGCCAGAATGAAATTTGATAGCCACTATGATAATGTTTTCCACTACGTGGGAGACTCTTTATTTGGAGAAAAGGAATGATTAAACAACCGCCACCGCGCGCCGTGAGCTAACTTGTGAAGACGTCAAGCATCCGAGGAGGGAGTTTCATCCGTTAAAAGTTTCTGCTTGTTCAAGACAACAATAATAAATTCTGCCAAAATAGATATAGGGAGAGGGGAAAAAATGGAACAACGTACAAAACACTGCTGCTGTAGTATACGTATACTTTCCATGCCATCAGTGGTCCAGATGTAATTCAAAGTGTCATGATTCAGGCTGGAGAGATTCGAAGGCCTGAGAAAAGGAGGGCTGGAGGGTGAGAGCGGGCCTGTCTGTGTGTTATTCAGACGAAGACACAACTCTCAACGAGAGACTCTTCAATGACTCACTCAAGGAGGTTGTGATGACTACAAGAAACCATCACCACCAAGTTGAGTGAGTCGTCGTTAAGTCTTTTGTCTTTCTTCGCGTCTTTTTCCCTTCAGCTACACTGACCTTGTGACCCGAAAGGAACACTTGTTTGCCATCAAGGAGTGCCAACACTGAATAACACGGTCCCTTGACCACGGCTCATAATCCTTTCTGTACACAAAGTAAGAGGAAATTTTCCATGTACTACGCATCCAAAACCGGCTGAACTTGGTACCCTTCATTATCATTGACACACCCAGAGTCTGAGAGAGAAATCACAATCCTCAAATCTCTCTTTCTCAATGACTCATCAATAGCCTGAGGCGGTGAATGCTACTGGAGGTGCGATCTCTTTACCTTTCTTTCCTCCTACTTTCACCTCGTAAGCCTCAGTTGTCACTGGCAATTTAGCCAATTCCCACACTACCTAACGTTTTTTAAGCTGAGAGATTAGCCGACAGACTTCCGAGTGTTGCCTTCCATCCGTCCGAAGACAAAGTGCAGACGAGCGGGTAACTTGATCCTTTGCAAGCCTGACATACACAGCCTAGCTACAGAAACCTAAATAAAGGCCATTTGCACTTGACAGTATATCGAACCCAGACGATTATCTGCGTAAGCGGCAAAGAATTTCGAGCTAATTGCTACATGCAAGGGCACACTGGTCGTGTAAATATTCACTCGACCTCTACAAAGTCAGAGATAACAGTCGACTTCTACGGACGTATCATGTGGGCTAAATGCAAATGTAAAATGCAGCAAAACATTCTACTCTCTCGCCCGCCCTCTCAAAATATCTTATCACACACAAACAGCACTGTCCAGATGACAAAGAACCAGGTCGAAAGATAATCCTTTTTCTTATAAAACACTGAAGTCTTTCTAACATGCTGCTATCACTCCAGAGAATCCTATCAGATACCTTGGTGAGGACAATAACCGGGATTAATCTTCATATTCAAAAGGGCTCTCTCTCTCTCTGTTGTTCCATTTTACAAAGTGTCTTTATTATCTAAAAAAAATGGACCATAGCACACAATATCGTATTTTCTCACCCGCATGTATTAGCAAGCCCTTCGTCATGACGCCAAAAGTAGTAAACAAGGTGAATTGAGATATATTTCCTAAGAGACACCATGTTTTATTCAAGGGCGCTTGTATCGTCCGTAGACCTTTGCTCAGCAAAGCATTCACACTTGACCTGCCTGATAAGGTTCATTGAATCTCAAGCGCTTCGCTCCTAAGCTCAAATCCCTGTCCGCCTCATTCTTTTCAACTCCTAGTACACATTTGAATGATGAGCGTTTCTGAAAATTATGCATGATGACCGCTATGAGGGCCTTTACAACCTAGCGCTAAGCCCATCCTTTCCAAAACCTGGCTTCCAGCTTGTATTCATTACTTATCTCTTCTACTGTTAAAGCTGTTTCTCTTTATCCATTAGAAACCTCCATCGGCCAGGGTTTAATGCATTTAGCTGACGATAAAATGTACTAAACTTCAAAAACATTTTATCAGCAACCAAACCTGCTGCCTAATTAAGATAATCCACACAAATACTTTGAGAAATGACAGGACAATTAAAAGTACCAAGTTCAGCGGCAATCGTCACAAAATAAATTAAAACTGACCTGAGTGGACCGAAAATCCGAAATCAACAAGAGAAAATGATCACTTACGACAGTGGAAATAACACGTGAAAAATGTTTCAACTTCCCGAACATGAGCAGTGTTACACCGGACAAGCCGGATCGGAGGCGAATGACTGGAGCCGGTGGCTATCAAGGCGGGTCACTTCACACAAGTGACTCATATGAGTTGATTCGCGTGACTGTGTCCATTGACAACAGTCACTTCCATTATCACAGAAGACCGTTTACGCACACACACAGAGTCGCCGGCAAGAGGAAGAAGAAGCAGAAACGTAATGAAAAAATTCCTTGACTTTCTAAATATCTTTAAGGAGGATTGAGAGAGTTCTGGTCTACAACAGAAACGTTTGCGGCAAACAGTGCTCCTCTCACAAGTGACGGAATCTTGATGAATAGCTGACACAATGGAGAATACTCATGTCACATAATTGTTGGAGAATGGGAAGGGAAATTGAAGGGTCTACTAACTACTAACTAATAATATCAGAGAAGGCACATAAAGAAACTAACGCCTCCCACATACAAAAAAGAATGCATGACTACTATACTTTTCCTATCTGTCTTCGTATCTACTCTCTTTTCTTTCCACTCTCTTCGACATGTAATATACAAGTGTGGGAATTCCGCAAAAATGACTGGAGTCAAAGGAAATGGTGAAAATCTTACATTTAATGTTCTGAGGGATGCAGTAAATGACGTAATTGAAATCAATGGACGTGTCCGTGGTTTGCATTGCGAGAAAAGGATTCCTCCCCTTGTGTAAATCAAGTCTGAATGTGGCTTCAATAAAAGAAGAAACTAGGCTGGAATTGAGCTAAATTAAAAGCTGGAGTCAGTCCTACTCACTAAGCTCCTCCATATGCCTTCCAAATAAATAAGCTACGCATTGAGCACACACACGCACGCACACACTTGTACCATTTTCCACCACACGCCTCTATTACGCTGTACAAGTGAACCGAAGATCCCGTACACTGTATAAAGCCAGCTAAATCAAATCTCTCCCAACAAGTACTGTGCTGCTATATAAATACACATAAGACTTTTTTTTTCAGACTGGAGACTGTACTGTGTACAACCACTGAAAGCGTGTTGTAAGAAGTCTGCGTACGTGGAGAAGCCCAGTGAGATACACATAAAGGGGAGGGTTGTGATAGTCACACAGAGTGAAACAAGATATGGTAAAAATTAGAATTACAGAGCGTGGACCCTCAATCAAGAAACAAGTGTTCTCTCTCGCTCCCTAATTGAAATACTGGCTAATGGAAATGATTTTAATGAGTCAAACCCTAACTTAAGTTCTTTTCCTTTGTCTCTTAGCCCTCCTTCTCCTTCACTCACTCACTCACGCACATAAAAATGAATTATGTCCCTTTATACATGTGTGTTCTGTGAGTAGAGCCTGAGACGTAAAAATCCCTACGAAACTTACTGGAATGGATCAGAGAGACACTCACATACTGAGAACGTGAGTCAGAGAGAGATCTGTTTACGAATATGATTAATAGGGGATAAGGATATGGGGATGAATGATAGACTTGAACTAATATATTACTCTATAACTAAGAAGTTGCTGTTCTTCTTCTTTTGGTCCTCACGATTCCCAAGCCTTGACTCTGTGTGTATGTTGGAAACGTCTGATTCTGGAGCGTTTATTGCTAGCAGACGGAGAGCCAGATTTTCGACTAACTGTCACAAGACAAGCTAATGTTTGACTGAACGCTGAGCTTGGGTCAGCCGGTGCCTAAATGGGCTCGCAGTGAAATTTAACCCCACTTTCAGCCCTCCTCCTTGCAACTCGAACTGTGTATGTGTGTGTGCACAGTCAACCACCACCTCATCCTAGACACACACGGACACATGTGCATGTATACATACGGCATCTGACATTTATATTTGAGCCATGAAGCAGAATATAAGAGAACATAGTGACTATGTGTGTATATTGAGATGCAAATGGTCTGGAGCGGGATATTGTTGTTGAGAAGGAAGGAAAAGGCGTTTCTGAGGACCACCACCTTCCTCCGCCACTGGAGAAGACTCATTCCAGTGCCGGTAAAGAGAGAGCGAGAGAGAGAATGTGTATGTGTGTGTGTGTGTGTGATTATAGATGAAAATACATTGGAAATTAAGAATAGCATCTACCGATTCATGTCTGTTCAAATCCAAACAGACATTGCAATGTCTCCTTCGTGCTCTGGTATAATTACACGAACAAAATCCTATCGCTTATCGTCCTCCTATAGTACTCTGCATCTTTAGCTATACAAGCATCCAATTGACTCTTGCATCACCATGTCTGGCTTCTGAGTGTTAGCTTTTTTTAACGCCTTTCTCACACATCCAAATACTATCTTTCCCGTTACATCTGCTTCAGGTTAAGCGTTTTGACGAATTTACCACCAACCATCCCGCTTCCCTCCTTGCATATGTCCGCAAGGATGTGTATCTTTCACTGTAGACCATTTTGCTTATGCGTACACCAGCAAACTGCTGAAAATTCCATTAGTTTTTTCTTTTGCATTCATCTCAAATGGTCGCTTGTGAGCATCTGCAATAGGCATACATTTTACTGCACCCTCCTCCCTTTTTATGTGCCTTAGAGGAAGCAGTATGATTATTTTGGAGAAAAAAACATACCAGTGTTATATGATTGGGAAAAAACAGGAGATGAATATGAGTTGGAGCCAATTAGGCCGAGAGAGTGCGTATTTATTTGCTGGGGTTTCTGGTCAGATATGGAAGAATTTGGGGCGAAAAGGAAGGATGATGAAAAGAAGGATTACTATTGGCGTTGATGAGTAGCATCCACCCCTCACCGCATGGTGTATTTCAAAACAGTCACTGCTGGTAAACTGAGATAACTCGCACTTGTTTAATAATCTCGCTTCTCATTATTAGAACCATTCACCTTGATGTCGGCTTCAAACAGAGATCCATCGTTTCGTTGCGTATGGTAATCGGTTCATAAAAAATACAACGATTGGTCATCCCGTTCATTTTTTTTATACTCGTAGAATCCTCTCTGTCTGCCCGTCGTCATACTGCCCCCTTTGATTTCTAGTTACGCCCTCTTAAATAGTTTCAAAATCATATCTAATTTCCATGTTCTCCCCTTCCATATCGCATTACGAAGTTCGTCTGCCATTCACACATTCCACACATTATGCTTGTCTTGGTCTGTATCATCTGCCCCTTGTCCCTGTCACTGCAACTCCAGTGTCTAAGTGCTGCAGGTTTTTGCCAACTTAAATGACTATACAGGAGCCATGTTGATGTCTAGTCTGTTCGATCGCCATGTTTCTACGGTCATTGAGGGTGCATGGCCTGGCTGAACGATTGGGGACAATAGATTGTCTCCACATTGGCAGTTATTTGGGGTGACGAGTCCAATCCGCACGTGCGGACACGGTAGTTCTGTAATACGATAGCTGGTGAATCTGCTTCATATCAGCAGCTTTGTTGCCATCGATGGGCTCGGCGCTTCTAGCTCACACTAAATTGTTACACTTCAAATAGCCACGGATTTTTTTTATTAATATCTTCACATCACCTAGAAAATTTAACATACAGTTTCCTTAAATCCTTGAAATATTTCAATCTTCTGTCATACATTTCCTGAGATTTCGAAGTTAAAACCTTGGCAGTAGTCAGCATATAATTCTCAATAATGTAAAGCTTACGTGGCTGCATAAGATGAGGAAAAGAGTTGTGAGAAAAACACTGAATTCAGCCCAGCCCCATAAAATACAATGGTTTCTATCAAACATGACGGTAAAGGGAGTTTTATAAACAGAATCATTGTTTCCCCTCTTGTCTCTCCACACATAAATGCCAAAGGAACCGCATAGAAGATATGAAAGGATAGCTTGTTATAATATACTCTGCGCCATGACATTTGAGAACTTTCGTCAAGTGTGCAATTTACAGCTACCCGCAACCTTTTGCAGCTGTGATGGTCTTTTGAAAAAGCCCAAAATGGGGGAGCTAACCTGAAGGAATTCAATTTGAGTCCGCGGAGAAAGGCGACAAACCTTGAGAGCATTACTCCACAGGCAAAATTTGAAAATGTAATGGATTCAAATTTATCGGTGTGTAGAGAGGTTGTGAATATTTTGTGAAACGGTGAGGCCGCATGCGTGGCCCCACCGTAATCATTTCAGGCACTTGGTGACGTTTTTGATTAATTCATACCATTCATCAGAATTCATTTCTTACTCCATATTAACTTTAAATTGTACCATACCGAGAAAAAATGGAATCTTTTATGGATCTTTGATTGGTTGTCATTTCGACTGCTTTACATAATTTAGATTCACATACTGATTTTTCACATCAAAATTTTAAATCACTTTACAGGACCCTCTGTAGAAATTGGACGATTGGTGTCAGTGTGCAAAAAACTTAGAATGGCACAGATTCTTCAAAGCTACCGACCTCCTCACCTGGGGCAAGAGGTGATAGATGCTGTTACTCCCACACAGTGATTTACCGAAATCTCTCAGGTGGCTGAACCTTCACAACAGTAACAGCACGGTGATAACGCATTTTTTTTATGACAAGTACCGATTCCTATGGAATTACGATGAGCCTAAGCCTAAGTGCTTCCAGTGAAAGGCCTGCTGACAAGGTTTCCCATGTCAGCATTGAACAGAGATACCCACATTAGGTACATGATGAGTCCAAGATAATGTCATTGGAGAAAAGCTCATGAATACAACAAGGAATGTTTTTTTGCATGTGCGCACGTAAGAGTTTCTCAATCCGCATAACGCCAAACAATTTAGAAAGTTGGGTACAGAAAATCTCTGTAAACTGTAGGAGAAGGTGAGCCGCGGAGGATATGATTGTTTATTTTTTCAACTCAAATGTCTCAAACTTATCGCTATCTTTCTCTTGACTTCCTCTCCGAAACATCCACGGCACATTCTATAGAGTTGTACTACTAGAGGCTGTGAGATAAACAGGGGAAATTTAGTCAACTGACACACTGCCGTCATCGGCTCGGACGAAAATATCAGAGCAAGCTTCATCCCGACGTCTGCGCTACCCTCAATAAGTCAATGCTCAATAAAGTCCCGTCCTATGTACATGCACGCACATAGAAATTTGTTGACTTGAACGAGTGCGTGTGCGTATTTGAGTGTTCGAAGGAGCGGGCCCTTGATAAGACGTCCCGGTCCACTGCCTTCCTATCTCCACTTGAGAATAATGACTATTAGCTGTTTGACGTCTCTTCAGAATCTGTTTCCCCAGTGCCAAGATAGCAATTTAGACTTTATCCTGTGGAAACCGTCCAGTTGATTTGGACAGGAAATAGTAAAAACTATTAGTCTCGCAAGTCTCGGCCATGGTCCACATCTTTCTGGCCCACTTGTTTTCAAAATCATGTCTCTGTGTCCCTGTTTTTTCATCCGGAAATCTTAGAATTTCATAATACTAAACTTGACAAACAGATGCCGGATGTCTTGAAGGAGGTGCAAAGTACTCCTGTTATTATTCGACTATATTCACATTCGACAACTCACATTGAAATCACACATTGGGCCAAAAGATGCGTGTGTCTACAGATAGCAAGTGTTTCATCATCAAAAATTCCTCACGAATGAATCATATTCAAACGACATCAGGAGCATTTACTTGAAATTCCGAGAATGCATAAACGGTGAAGAGGTGGCCAAAAACGTTTTAGAGGTTCCACATTCAATAAATGGGAGATTATCAAGATTGTCAGTACAACATTATTGATCTCAACTTCTCAACGTCGTCGTCTCCACCTTAAGTGCAGATGCACTCAAATTAAGAAACAATGTTGAACACACAAACCAGGAGAAAACTTAGCATCACTACTGACGCCCTGCAGGGTTACATTCTTTACCTCTCCCGCTATACCCTTACAAATATGGATACGATTATCCTACTCCCCGCATTGCCATGCACGCTTTGAGTATTTGGAAATGTCAGCAATATCGATTAAGCATCATGCTCTGGTGATTTCATTGAAATTTTCTAAATGTCACAACATCCTTTGTCCTTGTCATGTCGGCAGGGAATGGTAACCTTTAAAAAGGACAATCACTTGGAGCTTGTCGACCATTAGCAATCCAACGTAGGATAATAATTGCTTGTTCCTCTACTTTCTTCTCATTCCATCAAAGCAGGATGTAATTTCACAGAAAATTCGGGTACACGAGTATACCATTTTGTAGCAATTTTACTTCTTGATGTGTAACCTTTGTTGCTCATGTAGTGTGAGATTAAATCAAGTCTTCGTAATGAATACACTGAATAACATATACAACACTGAATGTAAAACTGAAGAAGACGCTTACAAAGAAATACCGTCTTCTTCTTGCTCATACGACATTAAATATGATTCTAGCCCTTGTAGTTCGTCTAGTGGAATAAGACTTTGCTCCAAATGTAAAATTACAGATAAACAGTTTACATTAATTATATTTTCCACGTCAACTCAGCTTTTACTTCAAACGTTGGGACGGAGAAAGCAGAAAATAAGAGACGATGGGGTTGAGGTTGGAGCGAAGATTGTTGAGCGCCCTCTACTCCAAGTTTGCAGCACTAGAGCTTGAGCTTTCACTCTTCGCTGGCAGGCCTCGCTGGCCAACTTGGACTCAGAAATCCACTCGATTGGATTTCACGTTCACGTTCCATCTTCCCCGAGTTGAGCAGCCTGACTGAGAAATGTCCCAAATAATTAATTCCCATTTCCTGTAAAAACCATTGTTTCTTCCGTATAAACTAGAAGAAACTCTCCAGTTTTTGGTTTCTGTAAGATATGAATTGAGCTCTGGACCAGTTTCTTTGCAGGCCTCATCTACCTCGTATAATTACGGCGACCTCATTCCTTTTCCCTGACAGCTAATGTCAGAAGCAGTGCCGCAGTGAGTGATGAATTCCCCTACTTCCACCACTCGGTAACAAGGTTTGCAGTGAAGATAAGAGCCATATTTTCCAAAGGGAAATGACAGGAATTAAATGCTTGAAGACTACTAACGACCATGCAGGTATGGGATGCAGTCGCTGTATTTTACCGCAATGCAAAAGGATGAATCCATTAAGCCTTGGAATCCATCTGCACATCCCACTCTCCAATCCTTGGCAAATAAGGGTAGAGAAGAAGTCATTAAACTTCTGATTATCCTTATGTATTTGGAAAACCTGTTGCACAGTTTGCTCGATAATTATGCTAATAATCGAGATGAAAGGGACCCCTGACGGTGGTCGTCGTAAAGGAGCGAGGAAGATTAACGTTATAATAAGCACCATATCTGTCAAGTTCAATACGACAACAAAATAAATAACGTATGATTGTGATGCGGCAATTTTCGTCTTAACTATTACTGCAATTAAAATTCACATATGGATTGTCGTAGAGGCTGCCCTAGTTTTCGCACAGATGGAGAATACAAGTGAATTTGATGCGAGAATGTGAGCCGCGGGTATCCGAAGTTTGACTTAAAAGCGAGTGGATTTGTGAGCCTTACCTCCAAGTTAAATTCGTGGTGTCCCACTTTTGACCCTGCACCGTAAATCTCTTCCTCCTTGTTCCGAATTGGCCGGAGAGAACATCGGGAACGCCACAGCGAGGCTTGTGCATTAAGCGACGGGTATCATCATCCAACTTACCGGTTACCTTGAGATTTCCGAAACGCTGTAAAAATACATCCAAGATTATTGCCATCAGTTGCCTGATATTTCTTTTGTTCTAGAAGGAGAAGTAGTGAGGCCTGAGGAGAATTTCCAGCGGAACTAGGGCTACAAGTTGTAAGTTAGAAAATAATAAGGAAAGTACATGGAAGCCATTGCAGTATGTCTTCCAATTGCCAGACCTAGTTTTGAAACTCATAAATTGATCTGGCCTTCCGTTCAAAAGTAACTGGAATGGTGCACGTGGCGCCGCAATTAAATGTTTGCAGAAAGCCATAAAAATCGTGAAACCACGCATGGGTCAGTAGCTGCATATGACATTTTGCCTTATCCAGCCATATTTTTCTGTATATCCTGTATACAAACTCCATCCTTCTCATAATTATCATCTGAATAGTTTCTATCTATCAGTAATGGATAAAAAATACTAAGATATATGCAAGGGAAAATCATTGCCAAAACATTCTTGTACCTATCCTTGAACCATTGCTGTATTATGCAACATTAACCCTTCTGTTATGACCCTCAACGAAGGATAATGACCTTGCTGTTGAATACAGAATACAATGATGATGTGCGAATTATTAAGGCATAAACAGTGCCAAACTGCAGACAAAGAGGGCCAAAGTTTTACACAGTAACATTTTGTCGGCCAGCTTTTCTATACACTCTGCGAGTATGGAGAGGCCCACCAAGTAGACGCCGTCGTCACCCAAATAGTGAATAATGCTGATGCCAAAAAACCTCCTCTGTATGCATTCTTCACACCGCCCTCGTCCAAAGCGAATGATGAAGCCTTCCAGTTGAGCAAACAACGGAAGAAGCCATTCAGCCCCAGCCGCACCAACATCTTCAGACAAATCACGACGCTTTATCAATAGCAAATGAAGATGCCTAAATGGTATGATGACTTTTAACTACCGCTAGTGTCATTTTTTCAAACAATAAATCAACACCGGCAAAGCCAACCCTTGTTCCTGTTAGCAGAATATTAAAAGTCCCACATATATTTTCGCAGAATGGGGGCCTTACATGTGTTTGGGCAGTTTAGTATGCAAGCATGTATGTCATTGTAATGTTCCATATGGAAGCCCATATAACAGTACACTTCAAATAAGGACTGAAAGACGATATGACAACGTGCGAGGCTGTCAGCTTTTAATGTGAAAATTATTGCAAGACTGCAGCACACTGACATATGAATGGCCTGCAATGAAGCGAGAGAGTCGCATACAGAAGACATAGGCAGGACAACCATGAAATTGTTAACCCCATGAATTGGCGAAACGAAAGGCATGTGTTTCTGCGTGTGATCCTAGTATGTGTTATTCAGCAGCAGTTGTTTCAATTTTCAATTGCTTCATTGATCCAGCCAAATTGCTGCGTATTTCAGCTTTGTCTCATTCTGATGTTCCATCACCATCATCATCGTTGATCTCACATTCAGTACCTTTGAGCTTTCACACAAGAGATCAGAAGCAATCAGTCCAGACTCCTTCTTATAGTCCGCAATAGCAATACTGATCCAGATTCCATTCAAGCCTTCTGTGTGTGTCAGTAGAAATTGAATGGATTCACTTTCAACGGCCCAGCCCAATCAATCACATAAAAGCTTCCTTCAATGTCCTACTTCATGCTGGGATACCAGAATTCGTCCGAAGCACCGCAAAAAGCATTAAAGTCACCATAACAAAAGGCCTATCCATTAAGCCTCTCACATAACCGACACTACTGTTACATTTTTAAAATGAATTCACCAACTTTCTTTTGGTTCCCTCCAAAAAAAACGATCAAATCACATGAGAATCTTTTCGAGAGAAATGGTAAAGAATACCTTTGTGATTTAATTGGGTCTCTCGATCAGTCCCTGCATGGGCCTGGAGATTAAGAAAGCTCATTTGGAACTAGCATGTGTGTATGATTGCTGGAGCACGCCTGATGTTAAATGTTTATTGCTAATTCAAGGGTGGTCGTAAGGTAGCAAATTAGTATCAAATGGATTTCCATTGAAGAAAATAAGCACAATGAAAGCTATCATTCCACCCACACGCCTGTACCACTTGAATCTTTAAATATAAAGTAGATTAGACTAAGAACGATCAAGAGAAGAAAATACTGTGGACACAAATAGATTCTTCCATCTTCCTTCAGGAGCAGATAAACTGACAATGCTCTCTCTCCCTCCCATCTCTGCCTCTCTCTCTTTCTCACTCACTGCATGCCTCTCTGGCTACTACAAATGAAATTAGCTAAACTGGTCCTCTGCACGCCTAATTAAATTTCTTTCGTCTCCGCTGACTCCAGCGTAATTCATGGACTGGAGGCAGGGAAATCTTGAATGGAAGTAGCACGCTGTCTGTGCAGTTAGTCAACATAAGTTTACGTATTAGCCGCTGTCACGCCTAATTTCATGGCTCAACATTGGTACAGTTAATTCTCTGAGCAAAGCCCATGTCATGGCTCTCGGATCGCTGACACCAGCAGCCCGCACTTTGTCTTCTTCATGCTCATATGGTTTCGTCATACAGTCCCAGAGTTCAAGTTTAGTCACAAGGCAGGGTGAAGGTTACAAAGACTGCAGAGATTAAAAAGGTGGCAAAGTTTTTCACTTAAGTAACCTAAGGGGTGTACTATACTATCACACAAGAAACGCAACTGCTCTAGGGTTAGCCACGGTTTAATCCCTCATTCGTGATTTTCCTCACAATGATTCCAAAGACTGGCAATAATTTCGCGTCTGTTGCCTTCAGTCATTTTCCCCAATCATCATAATAATCGTGCTGCAGATAACAACGACGGGCACTCAAGTCATCCTTAATGAAAAAAATCCATTCGTCAATTCTGCTTCTGAATGCGGTGGACATTGAGCTCATCTTATGTAACGAGACATTATATACGTCTAGAAGCAAGTGAAACAATGCAATGGACCAACGTTTTCTTTTTTGCAATTTCTTCGCATGCATGAGGGTGTCCTTGCTAGCATTGCAATCATGACAGAAAAAGTTCTTTTTTTCACACGCTGACACTAAATTGAATTGAACCGACGAATAAGGATGAGATCATCACATACACACACGCACACTGCAGCCTCGTCGTCGTGACAGAGCAGACTGGGAGAATATTATTGCTTCTCCATCTCTGAAACGTTGGACCTATTGGCAAAAAACTTTTTTGTTGTTCGCGTCAAAAAGGGCATAAAAAGAAAAAGACCAAGATTTGCTAGTGCTGCTGTAAGCAAACTTTGGCTGACTGAGTGATAGAGAGGCCGTAAAAACCAGGTTTTCTTCTCACATATGCCAACGAGTCAGCAGTTTCTTTCCTCTCCTTTCCCATCAATATATTTCCAAAAAACATTGTCGACGTTTATGAGACTTCTGCCTCTGCATCCACTTCCCTCCTTTTCACTATCCTGTAGTAAAACCGAAGTTAACAAAGACGCAGAAAAGGTATTAAGGTATTATTATTATTATTCCCTATTGTTATGAGAGTGAAAATGGGACGCAACAGGGTGAGAATATTCCATAGAGCACATTCAAAAGGGAAATCTCATTCGTATTGTGTAATAAGGGGAAATCCTCTCCTGGAAGTCACTTACTTGCAAGTCCATTATGGCTTGTTCCAGCCTTTCCTCTGTAATTTGATCCCGGATTTCAAATCCCGACTGCGGCAAGTATCCAAATTTTAGCAGATAGTTTTGCTGTAAAGAAAAATACAAAATAAACTTTCAACTTCAGTACAAGAAGAATACTGTACTAAAAGTGTTCTTCTTAAGAACACTATGTGGGATTCCTGATCCATGTTTATCATATCCTTAGGTAAACAGTGCTGTAGCATAGGAGACATGAAAGTAACATTAGCAAATGTGCTCTGTATAATAGCTCAGAATGATGCAAGTGAGCAGGATTTGAGACATTTCCGTTCGTAGGTGCATAAAGTACGCTCTCATGGGCGGATGATGAAAAGAGCCAAGAAAAATTCACCAACCTCCACACACATTTTCACGTACTTAGAGACAGACAGGACGAGTTGGCCTGGATAGACACGACTAGGTAGTTCCATCAGGATTAGAAAAAATGGGCTTTACCAACCATGAAGTTGGTAAAGGCGATGGTACAGAAAAGTTTTCGTGAAAATGTAATACTCATCCCATTTCACGGCGACCGACAAGATGCATACGCACTGGGTTGACAGAAAAGCTTAGAGCAATGTCAAATATGACCTCCCACCTTTTCGCAAATAATACGGGATTCTTGGTAGTGATTATAACGCTTCCCGAAGGTGACTCCAAACTATACTCTCTGTACTTGGGTTGAAAAAACTCATGGCTTATATATGACTCACGATACGAATTTTGGTCTCTCTAGTTTTCCCGTACTGCTCACTACGAGCATAAGCTCGCTCTCACTGTAAATCAAGTTACGACGATATCAATTGGAGAAGGCGATTTGATGTGTGAAAAGTGTGTCCTCCAGTACTCCAGTCACCTTTCTGCTTCCCCCTTATTATCATGCTCGTCGTCGGCATTATTACAATGTAAATGAGAGCTTGTTGGCATTCCCTGAAGAGGAGCGAAGGAATTTTTTCATTAGTCCTCTGCGTAAATTTTCTCGCTCTTCCGTCCTGCACAAAGTAAACTGCTCCTCGCCTGTCACCAGCCTGATTTTTTCTTTTCACACAAAGGCCTCAAGCCATAAGTGTCACTCTAGATGAGCTCTTTTTTCCCATTAGACTCTCTCTCTTGTCGCTTCTTCCTTATGCGCTGATAGAAAGGCGAACGAAACGAAAGTCACCATTTATTTAAAGATATTTTGCAAAAAAGTACTATGGCAAAAATTCCAAGGCAATTCCAGTTCTAGTAGGGAAGACAATACGATAAGGATACATGTTCATTACGAACCAAAGAGAAATTCCTTGAATGCTCGATTTCCCGTGGCCGGAATACAGAGAAGATTGGGGAGCACTGCATTCCCGCAGGCTTGACCATAATACGCTCGTTTCTTTTGTTTCAACAAGGACTGGAGCGGGAGCTTGAAGAGAATCGTTGTAATAATCATTATGGCAGACATCATATTAGTTCTCGGCCGAAGGATGAAGACCGAGACCGAGACTATGACTGCACGACGACGGGTAAATCCTGTACATATTTCCTAAGGCGTGTTTAAATTCCCTAATGGCACCAGTTGCACCCTTCAAGACTGACATAATGCTCACATTCTCATATGCTGCATTGTCAACGGGACCGGCATATAAAGTGAGACATTCACTTCATGAGAAATAAGGTGGAGTACCGCTCTTTTGCAGTCCACACGTGCAGTTAGTACAAAGGAAAAGAGTGCAACTAAGGTCAATGCAACTGTATGGTCATGTCATACTCATGCTAACGACAAAGCAACTGCTACTAGTACTAGTACTAAAACTGCAATAAAAACTCTGCTCATAACTTAGTCTCGGTGTCGGTGAGATGGGAAAAGTTTGGGTGTTGGAGGTGATTTTGTAACTTGAACACACTGATCTCAATTAGTACGATAAGATTTACATGGAGAGACCTGAGCAGAAGATAGCAAGACGTTGGGTTCACATCATTCATAAGATTTACGACCTGGGAGTCCCACCACTACCGTACTCTTACACTGCAGAAAATATTAATCACCTTAATGGATTTAAATGTTATACAAATTCCTAAGGCTGAGTGGGATCTGGAATGATTTAAATGCGCGCCAATTGTGCATTACTTGTGCTTTTCATCCTCTCACGGGCCATTGCATGGCTGTTATGCTCACATTCACACGCCTATTCAAATCTCCACCTTCAGGCAGGAGGATTAGTGGGAGTGAAAGCAAACAAAGCCACCTCTCTCTCGCGTCACGCTTGCGGAAAAAACAAAAGCTCTTTCATTTGGAAAACTTGTGTTTTCTCCAAGCAAGAAGCTTGTGTGGATGGACTATAATGCCTCGTCACACCTCGTGCAAGAGTGGAAAATAAGAGAGCTTTCGTTCTTTTGGTCCTCTGTGATGATTCCAAACTGTATTCATATGGCGTAGAAACTTCTGACCTTCCACCATTGATTCCATTATCAGTGATAATAAAATTCCCCTACCCAGGCACCAAATGTCCCAGCTCGCGGATAATTTTGTCCCTTTCTTTCTTGCGCTACTCGCCTTTTCTATCTCTCGCTCCTACAGATGAATCTTATTCCACTCCTCCTAGTGCTGATCGCAACACAGTGTTACATGTGCTTCCGTCAGCCTCCTCCTCCATAGATCTGATCACTTTCATCCTGAATTTATTTTACAGCCACACTACGAACTACTGTAGTGGGTGGGCAATCCAGCAGAGCGAGAGACAGAAAGGAAGATCCGGAGGCCATGCCTCTCACACATGACCATGCAACCTCCAAATCCTTTCCCACAGACACAAGATTCTCAAAGAGCTTTACTTTATCCATCTCCCACTTTGATCACAGTGTATAAAAATCCAATAAATAGATTTTTTATGTGTGAATTCAATCCTCCACAATGCTTTTTTTTATGTCACCGCAGTATGGAAGTGGGAAAGAACCGGGTGGAGGAGTTGCGCCCAGAGTATATTCATCCTCTTGATTTAAACTCTTTATTGCCCCACGCCCACCCGCGCTCTCTTTCCCATTCACTTTTAATAGAAGTCTTCCAACAGCTAGGCGGAATTCGCCATACAAACATTCAACATGTCTCTGACTGCGAAGCCAACCACATCCGGCTGCCAAGAATTAATGTACAAAGAGAGAGAGAGAGAGAGAGAGAGAGAGAGAGAGAGAGAGAGAGAGAGAGAGAGAGAGAGAGAGAGAGATACTCAAGTTCAACAGTTGCAAAACCCTTGTGTTTACGTAGCAATGGGTCGTAATTCAAATACACCACATCTTGTTACTTGATTTGTCAGGCACAAAGAGTGGATCAACTTTGAGCCTGCTAGCAATAGAGAGGCACACAATGGATGTGACAGATGAGGAAATTTCTGGGAGTGAATGCATAGAAATAATCTTCCTTTCACCATAGTGACACACTGTTTTCCATTATTCTCTCCAAATACAATGAAACATGTTATTATTATTATTCTCCTTCCCTTGTTAACGTCGTATAAAGGGAGAGCGACAGAGATTTAATTGTGATTTTTACAATACCGTTCAAAAACCCTTTGCTATTATTAGCATAGCAACACACATCTATTTTGCCTAAGTGCTTGAAGAGGCGATTAGCAAATGCATGAGAAAGCAAAGTCAATGACAGCATTATCATCATCACTCCACAGCTACAACGTCATGAATGTACGTGTGTGTTTACGAGTGGTAATATTTGTACTCGGGCTTCCGGATCATCCGACTACATTTCAGGATGGAATAACAAGCGCCCTCAGGAGTCTTGTGCAAATAGAAAACCAAGCGTTACATTTATATCAATTCTCCTACTCCCTAAATGTCTGTGGGGAAGAAGGGGAGCATGATGCAAGTATGATGCAGTATTCATTATCATCATCACGCCCACAAATGTTTGCATAAGAAGCTTATGCACAAGAAATCTCATTTGCTTCCTTGCAGACAATGAGCCAGATGTGCGAAGAAGACAGGATATCCTGCAGCCCGTGTTGCACCTCCTGAATTTATGAATGGAATCATGCAAATGAAGATAGAATGCAATTTATATAGCCTTGCTCTTCCCAAAGAGCTTTCAAAAGCTTTTCAATGGCAAATGAAAACAAGTGAAAATGAAAATGAGACACACGCGTTCCTCCTTCTAACTCATCCATACACTTCCCCATTAGACTGCTCAGCAAATAAATTATCAAGGGGCACTCCAGGCATGATCTACCAGTGAACCCCAGCACTCTCTCTGTCTACACACACAGAAGCTCTTGAGAGGGAAGAAGCAAACGTATATGCGTACGGTACAAGCCCAACGATTGTGGCGCGGGAGTATGTGTATAAGACTAAGCTACATACATAGTATCTGTGATTGTACCACATGTGTGTGTACACATTGTGGTGCGTACAGTAGATAGTGTGAAGAAGCATTTCAGTAGGAAAAAAACGCGACTAAAAACCGCATGGTTCATTGGCACTCCATTCACTATGCTCCTTCCCATGAATATTCATTTCCTTGATTATTTTGGGAACTAAAGTTTACATGAGGAAAGTACTGTGGATTTTGTATGGGAAAGCATATACGGGAGGCATTGAAGGAATAAATTACAGGCTCACAGTTCTGCTCCTCGTACGTCTTCTTCATGGCAAGCTCAATATGCTGCTTGGCTGTAAGCTCAATCATTCATCATTTTCCAGCTGGACTCTCTTAAGGAGCGGAACGAGAGGAGCTTATGAGCCTCTTTTGCGACTCATAACGACCCGAGTGACAGATGAAGAAAATAAGTTGTTCCTTTTAGCAGTCATTAAGAATGATAGGAATGCATCCTGCCATCAGTTACACTGCGTTAAGCTTCTCCATTATGGGACCATTTTATATGATATCAAGCATTCATCCCTTCCTCTTCAGACAATGTAACATAACAGCAACCTTGCTCCCATCATCCCACCAATACTACACCAAAATAACATAAGCACAAACTCACGGTTGTAGTTCATGGTCATTGTATTAAATTGAGCATACTTGATAAAGTAGCAAACTATGGGCAATGGTATGGTGTTGGGAGGACATGCTTTTGTTACTACACATCACAATGTGTCTGCCTGGTGGGCCATTTGGCCACAAAAGATCAAGAGAAACAAAAGGGATGCACTTCCGGCTGTGTCTGCTAGCAAGAATGTCATGTAATGATGATGGGACGCACGTGAGTGGAATCTTGTGTGATGAATCGGACAAATTGTTTGCAGGGAGCGAGTATATGGGCTCGTAGAATTAAATTAAAATCCTTTGCGTCACTATAAAATACAATGTTTGCTGTTGTGCAGTAGTGCAGGGGAGCCTCTGGGGCTTGTGGCATATGCTCCTTTATTATGTTAACAAAATACGGGCAGCAGATGATGTCCTCCAGGGTTTATATTGCAAACACACACGTCGTGACGGGAAGTGACAGAAGATACCGCGTCAGGTCTACTCGGCATCCCACAAGGAGGAAAAGTGAACAAGTGTGTAAAATTACACATTTGATGGCCAAACCACATGTAATAGCCATTAAACCGACTTTATGATCCAGCATGAATAAACAAAAAGACGCTCTCTTTATCTTGATCAGCCAACACTAAGAATTTCTGCGGCTGGTCTACGTCATGTCATACTGGACCTTATGTAACGCTTACATCCACTCAGTTCACAGAGCTGTCATGATAGCATAGTAGTTTGCATGGTGAATGGTGGGTAATGGTTTTTATGCACTCACGTACTGTAGACTTTCAGAGGGACATGATCGTGGTAGACAGACTGGAATAATGTATGCGTCCACTCCTCCTTGGAACGTTGAAATATACACACAAACTGGATGCTGCAACGTAAACACGCAGGTTTCCTTTCCCCAGACAATATTCTTATCCACTTCTTCAATGTCTCGCCAAAAGGAGGCCACCATGTCGCCGGACATTGCCATGCTTCCGCACAGTTTTCCCACCAACACTCACTTTTCCATGAGCAATTCCAGCTCCTTTAGAGACTATGCATGTGACCTTATTTGAAATTTTGATAGGAGTTTTTCAAATGCATAAGTAGAGTGCCACCATGGAATCAATCTTTCCTATGGGACACATTCATTGCTTTTCCACTGGGAGCCAGCCGTCAAAATAACTGAAGTTCCACCGCCGCTAACGATAACATAATAATCACATAGAAAAGCACAAGCATATTTATACACTCTTACAAATCGTTGTTCAACCGTCCATGTTAACACACACCTCCATGTAGACACATAAAAATCCATTCGCGCCAAGATGCAACTATGTATACTCAACAGTAACAGTGCAAAAGCATGGAAATCATCCAGAGGGTTTTCCACAACTTCGAAAAATCACTCCGAGACATTACCGTGTGGTCGTCATACTTTCATTTTCTCCCCATTGAGTCTAAGTAGCCAGCAGGAGTTGAGGGAAAACAGAGTCATAACTGGTCTTAGAATTTCCACTAGTTGTCGCTTTGCACAGCATTATATACATGTGGAGGAACGTTAACATGAACTTAATGAAGCATTGCCAAGATGAAACCGAAAGTACCACTATAAACGTAAGGATGAAAGGACTCGAAAAGACATGTAAGCTAGGCCTAGTCGAGTGATCTTCCAACAAGCATCATCATCATCACTCGTCCTCACTCCACTTTAATCTCTGCACTCAAACTCTGTCTCGTTCCTTCGCTCAAACTCTTTCAGGACCGCCTGCTCAAGTTCATTCGCTTCTCTTTTTGAGGACCGTTGCCAAATCGTCTTCTTTCTGACAAAACACCCTCGTAAACTCACTGCTCCTTCATTCCCGCACCAATTCTGTCACTTTCTGGTTCACTGGGCTCAGAAAAGTATACATGTATGTATAAATCCCCTCAAACCTTCCTCACATTCTTTTATATAAAGCTGCAAAATCAGCAAAAACTGACATAGTGTAATAACTGATTGTTTTCCCTAAAATGTTGCAAATTCCTTTTGAAATCCTGTAAGTGGAACAGCAAGATTACATTAGAAGCTACCAAATTTCGCAAGCATGCTGAACTTCCAAAAACTGCTATTGTTTCAAAAAGGAACAAGTCAAAGGTTCATATTGCAAAACAACATGTCACCGGAAGTCCTTTATAATATACATATGACAGCTGGCAAATAGCAGATAGGGTGGTCCAGTCAGGAAAAAAGTTCTAGTAACCCCGTAAGTTAACAACGTCCCTGAGATTCAAGCGCACATGAGAGTTTTTTCGGGATCAATTTGAAAGTTTGCTCAGTCAGAACAATAGCGATCTTTTAACAACAAACAGTGTCTGAGAATGCGTTGACACCTGCTGCGGGCTTGCAAATTCAACGTTGAACTTGAAGCCCGCACATTTTATCCTGCATTCAGAGCATGCTTGCAATATGGCAGTGCATGCACGCAGCACCGCCCCCATTGCAATAGTCCTTATCAGATTCTAAATTTAGACCCACATAATACAGTCCCAAATAAATGTCAGTTACCTTTCCTCCGAACAAGTGTACAAGGTGCGTTCAGCCGCCAATAAAGTGACAGTCACGTTCCTCATATTACCACAACAAAAAGACAAGGAGGCCGTAAGGAATTAAGGTTTTCAATGCAGAGGGAATTCCCATAGTGCAAAACTGAACCACGTGAATCCACGCTCCTACACTAGTACACACTCGTCCTGATAAACAGGATCCCTTGGCAACAATATAGCCATAATGATGTGATGTTCATGTATATCGTCATTAATAGAAAACAACACGGTCATGTTGTCAAGGAGGAGGCGAGTTGTTAATATTCAAGACGTTGGGCGATGATGAGAGCACGTTTCCTATAAACGACATGAGGATTACAGCATGAAAATTATGTTACAATAACACACAAAGCAATTGCAGTGACACAATTTACTCCTATTGATAGTATCATTCCCTTTCCATGGAACTGCATACATCCGTTTCAAAGCATTGACAAGTTGTACAGTTGTACATAATGACGGATGGACAGGACGAAGTCACATATATTCACCACAAACTGAGACAGTTGACACTGTCAGGTGTAAAAATATCCTCATTTACATGCACTCCATGGCATCACAGTCGCTGTCACTGTACAAACGACAGCCCCCTTTCAGCTCTGCTGTACCAGTTGTAAATTATACAGACACCTCAGCGGCGACGGTCGCTCACGCATACACAACATTACCCTCATGTCTACCATAACGATCAAACAGGAAAACTCTGCCATATTTCATGCAGAGGCAGGAGGCAAATTGAAATGCGATAAAAAACCTTGGATATTTATATGTATTGTGCGGTCATATTTGGAAATCACACCGCAGTCCTGATGTGATACGGAAGAAAAATAGGAGCTCGTCATAAATTTTACGGCTGAAATAGCGAAAATCAACGTAACACAAACGTAACGCGCGAAAACTTGAAAATTCCTATGGCAATAACCCCCGTTAAAATTATGTTTACGATGACGTACATACGCCGTATCTCGCAAACTGCCTAATGAGACCTGTAGTCATTAAATTTTCAACTTTTTCCCTTTTTTAAACCCGAACACCGGCGGCCCGAAAGAACGAAGAAGACTATGGATAATCCGGTGTCAAATCATCGGAAAACTAGCAGGCGGAACCAACTCATGAGCCTCCTTGTCAAGTCGCACACTAACAAGCCCTTTTAAGTATCTAAATAGCAATGAAGGAGATTTATCTCGCTGTATAATTAGATGAGGAAAGTTATACGTGTAAGCATACTCGCACACACAAAAGATGGCTATAGAAATTTAGGCACATGGAAAGGCTCAGGGAATTTTTAACAGTGAGCAGACCCTCGCAGTCTCTCTCTCTCTCTTATGTGAGTACGTGAGGGAAATAAACTGCTACTTTAAGAAATTGAATAGCGCTTTATGTGTGTAAGCAAGGGAGTCAAACTACTTTGAAGCATTGAATTTACATTAAATTACCATACCCCTAAAGTCATATTATTATTACCATACTGTGTGCCTGTGTGGAGGATATGCTTTCGTCCCACTGTGAGAACAGAGTGTGTGGGAAAAACTTCACCACCACTACTTGATAATTGAAATTCATAAACAGTTTTTAAAATTAGCCTCATCCGCCAAGATCCCCTGCTTACATTAATGAAGCCTGTAAGAGCGCATCAAGTACGATAGCGCCACCATCATACACAGGAGTATGAGGCATGGAAGTGTTGATTGATTCAATTCATCTGCGAACAATTCTCCACAGAAGGAAGTTGTTGGCACAGCGAATCTTCCTCGAGCCTTGTAAGTACACAATTCAATCACTCACTCCAATTGACCTCTCAACACAAGCGGCTTCCTCTAAATAATAGGATTTTATTGGTTCGTCACATTTGAGGTTAGACCTGCTGTTATTTTTATGGCTTGCGAAAATTCAATCTGTCGATTCATTTGCATTCTTCAAGTACTAACTAATGTACAACCATGGGAGCAACAAGTTCTCACCAGCATAAGAGTGTTTAAGTACGAAATGGATGGATAGACGCTCTCGTCACTCACCATCTAACCTGCTGCCTGGTTAGAATTTGAGAAAAGTCGCCAGAGTTTTTATAAAGCTCCAAACGAGGACTACGACTCGAGCAATATTTGATGGGGCAATCAAATGGAGCTGTAAGCAGTCACTCTATCAAACAGCCCATAAACTTGTGTGTCACATTAAACGAAAACAAATAAACTGATTTCAATGATATCCCCTCAAAGATATCGGGACCTGAATGAGACTGCTGCATATAAAACTCTCAGTATGGATCCACTCAAATGATTTCACCATGGCCATAAAAGGATACAACTGCTTAAACAGACACGAAAATTGATGTTGGTGCCGCCGCGAGTCAGGGGCCAAATTAGTCCCTAGAGATCCAATTTAAACTTTATGAATAAGTTGGAAGAGATCCGCTCGGCAAGGAGGATAACCGGCTTAAAACAAACTTTCTGTGCTCAACGGCTACTTGTTCACTTCTGATAGCAAAGTCCACTGAAGTGACCAGCGGAAGAGAAGAATCGAATGGAAGATGTAAGGCTACTGCACCAATGCATACCGGTGCATTCAATACCATTCCCGTTTATATTTGATGAACAGATAGCGAGACTTGATGCGATGAACGATATCTGGTTTCTAAGAATAACAGCGAGAATTTAAGATGTAACTACAATCCGGCAGAATACTCTTAATTCTTTTGACGGTAATCGATCAAATTTGCACTGTACTAATTATTTATTATCGATTTGCTAACTGCAAGCAAGGAACTCAAGTGAAGTCGTACTGACCTTCACAACAAAGTGAGGTTTACATGGCTAGATTTGGTATGCAGCTCATCGGATACCTTTGCCTTAGTCCTTGTTACTGCAGGAATATGAAAAGTACCTCGGCAGCAAGTACCTTTATTATATCTGGAATTGGTCTTGCCATATTCCACAGGCTAAGGCTAAAGGCCGTCTGACGACACTGGAAGGACAAAGTGCTCTCAAATTATTGCTGATAATCCTTGCCCATCATCACTTATCATATGGTCGGGGCCAAAAATTATTTTTACAAAGGACATCCTCAGAGCTAGACCAAATGAATCGTGTCAGATTAACCTCTGACCTGGAATTCTCCGCAATTGCTGTCTTAATGCCCAACGGCACTTCCTTATTATTTCGAGCCTCACCAGACCCTCTAATCACCTCGTGGATGTCACACACAGGCATACACATCATTTTTAAGCATGACTCTAAGTTTCCAATCAGTCTGCATGCACATACAAAACACACACTACAACTAGAAGAGGTGCGCCTTACATCCAAAGTTGTTAGGAAGATGCGTGGATAAAAACTAAATTATCATCTCTTTATTTGGCGTTTGCATGCGTATTACCAGCGCAGAGATTTGCAGAAAGTCGATCCTCTGAGCACGATCCACTTCTCACTCACATCTTCACTCCTCACGATTTCCACGGCTAACAATCATTCTCCACTTTGGCCATCATATGAGACCCAATCTTCTATATATTGACCATCAGACAAAATAGGTGACAAGCGAATCTCCTCCTAGACCAATTGATCGATTCAAACGTACAGTGCCTCATTCGAAAGCCAAAGAGTTGTAGGATGCTACTAGTAAATTTAATTTTTAAAAGTGTGCCCCATAACACTCTACCGTAGTATGTACATTGGTAGGATTTTGCTTTTCAGTTTGCGGAACACTACACCTCCGAAACCCGGGTGAAATTATAAATACAAATTTTTGGCCACTTTCATTTTTATATGAGTTCCAGTGTGACCCATCAACAGATTCATATTTTGGCTCTGAACAGCAATCTATTAAACGTTATGCTGTTATTTCAACTAAATGGCAAATCTAGAACCTGGATAATCTAGAATAATTACGTTTTTGTTTCCATAGGACTCGGGATCCACTAGAAGATTCTATTCAGCCCCGTCCCGTACTTATACTACAGCTCCTCTTTCACTTTCTTCTCGAACTAGAAGCAATCTCTACCGAGTGCAATAGTGCCGAAGAAACATACATCAAGCATCAAAAACGCAGTCCACATGATAAGTTTGAAGTTTACTCTGATAAATCTCCAAAGCTGCAAGAGACCATGGAGTTTCCTCAGTCATTCCTATTACCGTTTTTCATATCTACACCATTATAACTCGAGTATCGTTCGATTAATGCAGTCTGAGAGTAACACTATACTGTGTATATGTCTGTGTGTGTACAACATGGGGAAATGGAATGGTATAAATTACATTTAATATCTTTATTATAGACTGTCGACTTCTTAATTTATTTCACACTACTCGCTATTTGTCACGACTCGGTAATTTAAGTCCATACATTTCCAGCTGCCATGCTCCACACATTTCTAGGGCCTTATGTGTGTTATGAAGCCAGTAGTGGTGGCAGGAGGAAAAATATGTGCACACAGTTGAAATCCTTCCATACGGATTCAAGCCAGAGAGGTGGATTCCGCATGAGCAATTCCCACTCAGGAAGGAGAACAAAATGAGGATATACATGGGAAAACGGAGGGAAAAACGGAAATAAAATTGCACATAAGATGTTATACTTTACATGGGTTTCTATAAAATCATGACATTTTGCACACACGCACACGCCCTCCCCCAAAAGACAATTTCTCCAGTGTCCTCATGCATCATTGTCAAGGGCTGGATGTGAATGATGCGTCTTTTGAGGAAATATTTAAACAACTCCGAGCCAAATCCTCCAAATAAACTCATGCAGAATTGAATAGGGAATCCCAAGAAGAACTCTATACTTCCTCTTATCGTACTCCTGATCAATCATCTTCAAATTTTAAACAGCAGCTTTATGCGACCTCATTTCTCTACTCAAAATCAATACTAATTATTAATTTGTCTTATTTTCCCTGCCCTGACGGGTAGAGAGAAGCTCAATTGACAAAAAAGAGAGTAGAATCATCTAAAGCCCGCATCTCATCCGTCATGCTTGTGAGACATGTAAAATTAACTCTACTCCGATACCCAGTTTGTATCAATATTAAGCTATTCTCCTCTATCAGATAAGCCAAGAAGACTTTTACCAGCTGCTCTGTTGGCTCAAGCGATGGAATCTCTGTTGGCTGTTACATGCAAAATGCACGATTGTCATGGTAATGCACAAGAGGTTTAGCCTATAGCGTCGTACAAGGAAATGTCGGGACTTGCTCCTGTAGCTCAGACCCGCTTTATGGTAACAAGCACTGCGATCGTTACCCTTTTTTATGCACCAAGAGTCCACTGAGAACCCCAGACCCCCAACATTCCACCGTGATTTGACAACGAAGAAACACACTGTCGCAATTTAGCACAGCCAGACGTGAGTACACATGGTGAGCTGTATGAGCAAAATGACCTGCCACTGCATCCTGGTCATTACACATGCACTCATGTAGTCATTAGGTATTCTGTACGGCTCACTTCTAAAACAATGTTGCAGTGGAACAGATGTAATGCACTGAATGCACGTACATTGGAAGGAAAGGCAAGATCCTATGCGAGGTCAGCCCTCACTCAGTGGTGAGCAATGTATGCATTTGAGGCCACCGGTCAGACGTTGAAAATCGGCTTATCCCAAGGGTGAAGGAAGAAGAGCGGGGGAGTCGTCCCATCAAGTCCACATTGCCATGTGAGTCAGTTACTTGAAGAAACTTGTCGTCAACGACAACATGAGTCGTAAAGAAAAGCTCTCTTTAGGACTTTTTCAGCATTCATAGATCTGTTATTGAGGAAAAAGGCTCCTCGTCTTCCTCTCCCACACTCGCATCAATTCCACACACGTAGCCCTTAAATTGAACCGTAACCGACGAAAGTATCTGGGCTTTTATTATGGAACAGCTGTTTTGCAAGGACATCACAAGGAGGACTGGTACAAAATTGGCAGCTCGTGGATGGCATTCTAGATGCCTTGGTTCATTTATTTGATCTGAGAACCAGCTTGCCTACCAGCTCATAAGGCTCTAGCATTATTACAGAATAAACCCGGCATCACACACACTAACATTCCGTTCATGATGATCAACTCTTACAAATCCACTTCTTTCTCTCTCTTTTTTTGCTCCGACAGCACTAGAGACTTCTGTGACAATAAGTTTGACAAAGGTCTCTCAAACTTTGACTTGGTAGCAATTATTTACTCTGTCGCTAAAGAATGAAAAAAGGCCAGCCCAGGAACAATTGCACTGTATGATATGACGACGCTCAAAACTAATTTCCCAATAAGAGTCTAGCTTGATGGAGGGAATCAAGAGTGTGATTGTGTCTCAGCCTCCTCGAGGTGGAATATAAGAATGGACAGACGTTAGCAATTTATTTTACGACCCTGACTTTTCTCTCTCTCTCTCTCTCTCTTTCTCCAGGACGAAAATGGCTCCGTTTGAAATCCTCACAAGTCTCGTCTATTTTTACTCCTTCATTTCCAAACTGGTGCAATTTCAATGGACTTTTCACAAGTCGGTTTCCGTCTCGTTACAAACATGTGACTGTTATCCATCCAAGTGAAGCAACAAGCCAAGCTCATCCAACGACTCATCTCCGCGAAACAAATCGCAGTCCCAACCGTCCATATTACAAGAATCATCTACTCACTCTCATGAAATCTAATCCGTCCGCGACTGTAGGCATTTCCTTCCGACTTGCCTATCATTTATCACAGTTTGAAATATAACTTCTTTATCGTTATTTCTACATACCGCCGCCACCTTCTTCCATCCTAGCTCGCACATGTCCTCAGCTATCCATGATCAGGGTTATTGATGAAGAGGCACTTAAGAGATTCGATGGCAAATACAGTGAATTCAATCAGTATCGTATCCAGAAGGACCCCTCTTAAGTGGAGACTATTTTGAGAACGAATGAGTGGGGACGTGTCTACGGATAAGTTTACTGGCTTCCAATCTTATCGTCTTGCTCTCCCTCTCTTTCCCTGTTTGTCTCTCATCTAACTTCCCTCTCCGGATCCTCCAGTACACACACGGCAGGGAATGTGTGAAGCATGAAACTCTCAACTGCCTCCCTCACAGCATAACACACACTCTGGACAGACTTAAACGACAATATGCTACAATTCCTTCTCGCCAATCCAATCATCAAATTGTCCACATTCAACAAGAACCACACATTCAGTCCCACACCTCTAATGCACACACTCAAATTCCTCTAATGCACGCACGCACAAAAGGCATTCCAAACACATTACTATGGCTAACAGGGAAAGCAACCATATACACTCTCCTGCGTGTGTGCAAAACTTGTCCCTGTCAGACCACCATGAATGGGAAGACAAAGCACACAGCGCGAAGCATGCCAACAACAAGCCCAGTCGATTTCTCAATCCTGTTCCGGCGGCTTTGCAAAGATAAGATTTTATTTATTGCTTCGGCTCATCGTGAGTGCGTATGGAGCATATTACTGGAGCTTGTGTAAATATTTGCGTGTCTCTCTATATAAAAGTTCTCTGTTATAATGGCGACATGAAAGTCTAGCACGTAACATTTAACTGTTGAATAGTATAACTACCGCTCTTGATGACACACATGGGATGAAATGACATCAAAGTGTAATGACTTCCAGCGCGATATTCTCCACAGTGCCATATAGACTGGCACCGGGACATCATCCGTGAAAAATGCAGACGCTTTCTGCAATAAATTAGCACATTTTTCCTCTCTCTCCCTCTCTCTCTCTCTCTTTACGCCATGGAGGACTACATAAATAAACAATTAAACCCATGATGCACACACCCATATGTACCTAATACATGTTGATTCTACGAGCAGCGTGCACCATTTCAACGAAGAACCAAAAGGCACGTGCGATATGATATGATTACTGTCCATGTAACTTACTAACTTGTAAAGTTTATTGTACTGTGACAATTGCACAAACAAAGCTATGTTACATTGCAAACTTACCACTTAGAATAGGAGCGGCTGAAATATCGATTTGCCTCTTAAAAATACAACTGACTGGCAAGGTGGTTTAGAGTGAGTCATACGCGCTGCAACATGGAGAAGTTGGGTACAGGGTTAGGGTGCTATTACGCTAAAAGGTTTCACACTATTAGGGGTTCTTGGGGCAATGAAATGACTTTTTGAGCATGCTCATGAATGAGACGATGTGGGTTCGTCAGGGGCCACCAAGGTGAAAGCCGATAGTTGGTGACTTATCAGTATAAGATGCAATTGATTTACTGACACGCATACACGAAGGTGGTGTGAGGCCATAAAAGAAAGAACCCGAGGGAAAATGCACACCAGGAGACTCTAGTGTATAAGGAAAATACAACAACTCCGTCCCATGTACATATGTTTACAAGCAATTTCCATAGAGAATGAGTGAGTTTTAATTAACTAGAAACATGTCTACATTTTTCTCCGAATCGGAAATGAGAAGCAATAAATTTCACATCGTCACCATGTGAGCCATTTAAAATGGTGAGTTGGCACGATATGAAGGCGACCCTCACATGGGTATGTCATCCTTTTAGTACATACATGCAGAAGTGGTGATAAAAAGGAGTGACTTTCACAGGAGGAGGAGGAAGATGAGACAAACCTGGGGATAATTTACGAGCTAAAATAGGAGCAAATGATGCAGTTTTAAATTGCAAAACTCCTTCTCTTCCCGCTCCTTCAGTATAAGAATAATAATAATAATCCTGAAATGCGCGCACATACACATGCAATGTCAGTGATGAATACAGACGCCTATATTTACGCAAGGAATGCATTTTCACACGTAGTTTGAGGGAGCACGTGTGATGTGAGTTGTTGTATGCTAATTGAATTCACCATGCAGAGGGTGCACATATCCGCACAATACAAACAATTGCCGGCTCTCATGCAGATGCACTTCAAAATGACTCACTCTATCTCTCTATCTCTCTCTCTCACAACAAACACATGGCGCACAAGTCGTCTCAGGGCTCGTCGCTAAGAAAACAAGTTTTTTTTTACCCGATTCTCACGTCATCGAGACAAATCCCTCGAGTATCTAGCCTCTTTCACAGAAGAAATAACGGGGAAAATAGTACTCGATTTGCTCCTACTGCGAACCCGCAGATAAATCCAATTCAATACACTAAAGCAAAACCCCGAAAACCAAGAAGGTATACAGTTACAGCGGATGACTTCACCTCGACAACATGTAACGGTTGGAGGGACAGGAAAATTGTTTTTTCTTATAAACACTAAATTACATTTCCGCTTCCTTCTCACTCTTGTATGCATGATTAGCTTGTCGTTGTCGTCCTTAAATGCATCTATTGAAGTGGATGCCAGCAACTGGATATAATTACCCAGAGGAATCGTGCTTGCATTTTAAGTGCATAATGTGTCCTCTTGTTGCATTTGAGCATTGTACACTGTACACTCTCTGGTTAAAAGCTGACTCGTCAGGTGTACGCAAGGAAATGACGTGTAGGAGTCTGGAGTTCAGTCACTGCCTTCAACTTCGCCTTAGCGAGCAATATGATATTTTTTGTTATTTTTTGTGGCATTGTTGCTCCTAATACACACAAGCACGCAGTCAACCTCTGTATATACCACACCTTATTCTAAGGTAGTGAGTGACTCATTCATGGAGAATGAGCTGTAAATTCCCACATATGTCAGTCGGTTTTTCTCAGCGCTCGCTTGATCCCACATGCCCTACGCCATAGTAAACATTTCGCTTCTAAAATTAATAGCCTTCACTCTTCATACTGCTTCTCATACTCAACCATTATGGCAGACTGTCAAGGGGAAAGAGAACAAGCAAGTTAGGACGAGTGTAGGTCATAGGCCTGCTGGAAGATTCATATGGCTTGTTGCAAGTCCTAGCAAAGCCCGCGTATAGTTTGGAAACTATACATAATTATACATAGATAAGTACGTTATGTAAACTCATGCGTGCGGTAACATATGCGCTGCCGACGAAGTAAGTGAGTGTGACCAGCTGAGGTCATCCGTAGCATAAAGTTCCTACCTCTCTCTTTACTCTCTGCTGGAACTTGAGTACTTTTCTTATACAAAGAAATTATTATTATGGCGGCTCGTAAAAATCAAACCTCCCTGCCACAGCACTGATGAATGCAGAAGATGCAAAATAAAATATCCACTTACCAGTGAGACTTTGTTCCCAGGAACAGGAGCAGCATCCAAGAATTCCGCACATAGGAGCGAGAAGCAGACGAGGTAGAAGAGCAATAGTTTCAATGTTGGGAATGAGTAGAAGCTTCGTCTCATCATCCGTCCACTTGCCATCAATATCATAGATTTTACTAAACGTTTATGGTCACACAAATGGGTCTTTTTTTCTTGGTCCGCTTCCTTCCATAGCACCAATAACTGGTTCGGGTCATAATGGCTGCCGACGGTTGAGCTATCACCACTCCAACTACCACCACATTTATCATACAGCCACAGCTCATCTCCAGTCATCTTTAAAATCTCTGTCCTCGCTTCTCGTCCTGACGATGAGGAGGCTGGTGCATTTGCAAAAAATTACTGGTACTGTACAGGCAACCAACAACCACTCCAGCTTCTCATTATGCATGGAGGTATGATGACGAGTATCTGTTTAAATGACCAACATAGATCTCACAAGTTGTCCTCGTCCCCTCCCGGCTTATTAACTCACTGGGACCACAAAGAAAATGAATAATTTTCAAACTGAATACTTTATCGCTCCAAGCATAGCGTCACTATATGGCATGCCTCTCAATTTTCCTTTGGCTCGCAGTCTCGGCAAAGAAAAAAGTTACGTAAGGGGAAAATCTGTGGCCGCTGAGTAACATTCGACCATAGCTCTCGGTCCCTTGTTTCCCTTCAATCAGATTCCGTATTGAATTCAACTGAATTGAATTAAGTGCTCGTGGACAAACATGACAAATGAAATAGAATCGAATCCATTCCTTTTCATTCAATCCACGGAGACGACGGGACGATCAGGTAATATATTCTCACTGTCTTCTTCTTCTCATCTTCTTCACTCTGTGTACCTTGACTTACTCCTCGCCTCTCTGTGTACCTTTCTCTCCCTCTCACATCGGGACGATGGGACTCACAGTGTCCTCCTGCTTTGAATAATAATCAACTTGGACAGGAACTTTCCGTGTCTTCCGTCCGGCTTGTGAGGGCAGAGAGAGAGAGAGAAGTAAAAGTGGAGGAGATTCTCCTTCCTTCACGCGTCGTCTGTGTTAGCCTGTGTGCAAAGAAAAGCATACGCAAATTAAAGTTCTCTGTAACCAGAAAAGTTAGCCTATTAATGTTTCAGAGAATGGGAGGCGTGTATTGTGCATCTAGATTTCTTCTTGGAATGGACCTACACAACACACAAGCGCAATCGCACACTAGGACATCCTTCATTTGTGGTAAGCCTCAGCGTGAACGAAAAATAATTCCGCCGGATGCAGTAGGGCAGGGAGACGATTCCTTACCCATTGAAAGGGAAAACTAGGACATTGTCATTTACTGCACATGCACGCAACAAAGGAGCAGAAAGGAAAAGGAGGAGATGACGTGGCGGAAGAGTAAAAAAAAAAGAGCGTTCAAGACAGTAAGTTCATCAACTTGACCAAACTCAATGAACTCAAGTGAAGCCACTTGGGATGGTGTGGACGGCAGTGATAATGCTTTTAACTAGAATAGCAATTTGCAATGCAAATCACTGTCCTGCACTTATAAAGTTATCTCTTTAAGAGTTTTACATGATGAAAGGAACCGGAAATATTTCTTATTACTTGCCACAGACAGCCATGCACACACACGAACACACTCACTCGCATGATAAACTGCAAAAGGGAAGAAGATTGACAAACTGTGAAAGTGGAATCTAAATCCCCGAGAGAATAAACTGATTCCCTGGTTCTTCTTCGGTCTTTTGGCCTTATGTGTAAGTGTGACCGTGTGAAAATCCAACGTGTGTTTAAAACCTTAAGTCGACTGAGGAAAGAAAGAAGAAGTAAGAGAGTTAAAAGAAAAGTTTACTTCTATTTGATTAATAGTCAGAGGAGCAGACTGTTTGCTTCTACCCGTTCATCACCCAGTCAAAGTCCTGGCCCAACTGGCTGCCGGTTGTTGATAAATGGAGAAAAGTTGGCCGCAGTTGTCATTCTATATGCACACGTTGGGAGTGTTGCTGTTGTTGACTCACCAAATTATTCCATGCATGAATTTGCCCGGCTCAATAATATTCCCTTTCCTTATTGCAATCTCAAATTACTTGATTCCATACAAAGCCTTTTAGCATTATCAATATACGGACTTGATTGTGCCAATCGCAATAATTATAGCTCGTATCACTGGAAGCCCCATGTCCCAGCAAAAAAGCGTCACTTGGCCTAAAAAATATAAAATTGGGCCGTGTCTATGCCGCGTGTTTGTTTGCTATTTCAATGAAATTTCGTTGATTACTCATTCCATTTACTTCCTCCAAGTTTACTTGAGGACGTTTCTCTTCGTCATGTACGAACCAAGTTATTCGATGATGTTTGCCACAGTCTTGACTCAAGAGTACACGGTAGCCGAGCAATTTTCGCAATCTAATCCGCAACAAGTCTTTGGCCTCGTGAGAACTACTTCACCTTGAGCGAGCTAAGAGCTGCCGTGTATACTCAAGGTGATCCGAAACAGGTTGATAATAATTGTTGCTAAATTGCCTCTCTCCCGGCTACTGTTTCCACTTTTATATCCAGATGCAAGACGGATCCTTTGGGTGTGAGGTCTAATGACAGACCATACGCCGGGAATAATGCACTGACCAGGGGAATAATTGCCCCTTGTACCCAATGCAAGATGAATGGGCGTGGACCTGTTAGACAGAGAAATCCTGTCTAGCTTCCCTTTTAATTGCACACGCCAGTTCTATGTCGTGTCATCATCAGGGTCTCTTTGTGTATTTTCACTGTCTTGCATGCAAGGCTTACCTTGCTGTATTCCATGCATTCGTCATACTAACTCATTATGAGATGAGGAGGAAAAGCCAGAAAACAATCAATAAATCAATGGGAAATTTTCTCATGCTGCTATTGCAATTGCTTTTTCAGCTGTCGTCCAAGCTGTTTTCCCATCTCTATGCATATGATGTCACCAGGACACACACATTTAATGTCTTCATCACATACTGTGAACACATTATAATGACTCGGCTCAATTGTTCTTCCACAATTCATCCCACAAAACATCCGTCATTATCGCCTCCTTTATGTCAAAGTCTCAATTAAATCTGAAGCCGCATAAAAATTACATATCGGATCAATTCTTTGCCACAAGTAAATCCCATGGGGATGTTGCGTCATTTCACTAAAAGCATCAAGCTTCCCTGTTGACAAGCGTCAAATTTTTATGACACGCCACATGTGAAACGTATATTTGCATATGGCAAGGAATTTGTGAACATGGGAACTTCAACTATCGTACAAGTCATGTGGACTATATAGTTGAAGGGATTTTAATTCAACAGCAAACATTTTGAGGAGTGAGCTTGAGAGAAAATGAGACCACAAGTGATAAACGCAGGACAAAGTGAAACATAAATGTAGACATGGTACCTCGAACGTAGACGCATAGAAACGTAGACCTGTGTGTTTTCATGGCCAACACGGGAATGCTTTTGAGATAAATGAGGCGGGCTTGGATATGTAATTAGTTAGTAACAAGCATGGCGTAGTACCAAGTTACTATTGGTTATTTTCCGGAACAGAAATATTTTATCAATTTCAGGACAACTATGATTTTAAGCACAAGGCTAACAATCGCAATCTCTCATTGTTAAACTACACGCGATATGTCCAAGTGCTGTGATAGGGACCCCTTGAGAATGATTCATAAATAGAAAGAACCATCACCTGAAAAGGTTCGACTCTGACTGACTCACCCACCCGTAAGCTGACAAGGAAAGAAATTTACGAGCCCGCTGTAGCAGTACGTCCACATACAGATGATGGCTACAACTACACACGGACTAGGAAGGTATTAATGCCTAAATTCCAACAGTAAAAATTGCACAAAAGGAATTTCTAAACTATTCCCAACAACCTTCCCGACCGGAAGAAATATGTGCTCCGGAGAATATTTGACAGAGGAGGGAGGAAGAAGGAAGATTATTATTATTCCTTTACAACTTCTTAAGTCCTGTCGACTGACATAAACTAGAAGTAATCAGGATATTACATTAGGAGCACATTACGTAGGCCCAAGCTACCATGTCGATTCAAAAAGGAAAAGTCTCATGTATTGCGGTCAACCTCAATGCCGGACAAGTCTCTCTCACTGCAGTATCTGATTTAGATCTCCCCTATGCGGTACATACCCTCACCAAATGACATCTACCTAGCACAGGGATCATTTGGCACTTAGTGCACTTAAACTTTTCCACTAACGTCAAGGGGATTCCCATCCAGTCCATTGCCAAGAAAAACCGTTGAAAGAAAGTACAAATAAATAATTGTAGCGTGGAGAATCTACTCTGCACGTGCAGCCTCAGCTGACAGGAGCACCAAGTGCATATAGGCAAAGCTCTTACTTAAAATGCCAGGTATACATATTGCGGTGTTAGGGAAAATAAATGGCAGATGACAGTAGAGAAGGCAAAGGGCAAATTCACCACATTTGTACACACGGCAAGATTTAAACAGCTGAGTGAGTGAGGATAAGTGGGAGCTTTGATTACTTACTCCATGTTTACACATTACATAACTACGAATATGAACCACTGTCTGGCCTTTGCATAGATCCTAACAATTGGTCAATGACTGCCTTCACAACGTACACTCACACTGACTGAGAAAGAGCTGAGCTCTCCGGGGTAATAAGACAGATAATAAACATAAGGACTTCTTTGCTCTTGCTGCCAAACCATTAAACTACATGGATGAACCCGATAAACTCGCGTCTCTACACTGCACTGCATCCTTTCTCATATCACTAACTAATATGACTGAATGTAAAAAAAAAAATAATATGAAACTCTACGACTACGAGATTGTCAACGATGCAACTACGAAGAATAAATGCAAGGATTCAACACAGTCGTTAAATCACACGCATGATTCCGTTAAAAGAACATAAAAGTCAAGGGTTCAGGCGTCAACATAAACAATTCAACACCCACGCATGCCTGGAGCATATAGTCAGTCTGGAACCGTATAATCCCTTTCCAATCGTTTTTATAATGCTTGACCCTCAAGTTAATTGACCTTTAATTGTAAAACCCATTCATTCATTCTCATGTGAGACTAAAAAAAGAAACAGACCGTCTCTTACCGGCTGAGTACATCTCTTCTGGAACATTGCACAATCTATAGATCAGATGAGTAAATACACAATGGTACTCTATGCCTTCCCAAGAACCAGTTTAGATGAAAAAACTCCAGGCTTAGTGCACATGCTTCTCCACTATAGCACTAGTCCTGAGTCCTGAATCACGACTGTCTTCTCAGTTACCGCACGCATATGCACACTCATATACACACACTTCCAAACAGATCCTTCGCACACAGACGACGACCGGGAAGATGCACTGGTGTGTTCTGTATATAAACTCGACACACACATGAACATGAGTGACTCTGACGGCCGAATATACCTCTTCCTCCCTTAACTACCAAGCAGCGAATGGTTCAAGATTCACTTCTCGCTCACACTACTAAAACTTGGCTTTACTAAGAGGGGAAATAACCAGTGCACCACCACCACATTGCTCCCACTGCATGGGGAAAAATTTACACGCACATAAATACACACACACATGATTCCTATCCATTCCTATTACTTGCACGCATGTAAACATATACAAGACTGATTACCTTCCAATGCTCATTTCTCTGTGAGCATGCATGTATGGTTACACATTAAAATTAGAACCTTCCTCCTCTTTACCTAAAAACTCTCATTAGTTGGATTTTCGGGGATTTTCGACGTCAAAAGAGATGAAATGTGGATGTACAAGCGAGCTCAATATCGCCATAAGCTGGATCTCGTATTACAGTTGTGGCTGAATGTTACAAAGCAGATTTGTAATGCCAAAATTCTTGCCATTACAAGCACGTAGAACGGACGTAGGTGGTTTTATAGCTAGTTGGCAAATGTTGTTGACGTTACACAAGAATAATTTGGAGCCGGTCAAGACAACAGTTGGCCAAGTGCAACGGCTCCTTCTCTCGAGCCATTGACTTTGACAATGTTTTTCAACCTGACCCGGCCAGACGGATGAGTAAAACACATTTGGAGACTGACGCAAATTGATTTGTCTGTGAAAGGGAAAGTAGCAGATGCTAACCTTAACCTTCGTTAGGAAGCAGAGTCATTGGTACGGCTTGAATGTCAATTTCTACTGCACTTTCCTTATTGCATCCTACACACATGGGATTCTTTCGTATTGCCGCTGCCTTTATCGTTTTGAATTAGTTTTTTCTCTTCTCCGCTACGTGCATTGCATTGACTAGGGACAAGTTATACGGTGGCCCACAGCCATTGCTTTAGCAACTATAAGTCGTTACATTTATGATGAGTAATGGCTGCGCAAGGAACGACGCCGGGATTCCCCCTTCCCGAAACCATCAACCTTGTGTGCATCTTTTCCGCCTCACAGACAGAAAGGATAGCTCCCTCGGCTCCATTTACTTCTACTTCGTACCGTCTCTGGCTACACAATCGAGATTCATACAAGTACAAACGCATGAGAAATTGATGCAACGTCTGTGAATCAACCATCCCCTCTTACGTGTGTGCGGGATTTCCTCTGATACGAAAGAGTTTACAAATCGCTAGGATGCTAGTGACGATGAGGATGATGAGGCGTGCTAATGGATAATCCTGTTCTCTACTCTGTTTGCACGGGTTTACAACAAGGGAGAAATGTGCATGGGATAATCCAGTGAATCATCTCAGCACATGGTTAAACTCCCAGGTCGATTCATTACAAAGTTAATGAGACCCTCTCGGGTCCTGTTTACAAATGAAACCATCTGGCGTGTGCAGGATTGAAGCCTTTATGTTCAAATCTGAAAATTACTCTGCTTCCTACAATGACTCCATCAACTGCGCGAGCAAGTTGCTCAGCGTGTGAAAGGGATTGGAAGCGAGAGAGAGTGAGTTTAGGTAACGAGCTTTCTTCTTCCTTACTTTCAGCTACTGTGATAACAATTGGGTTGGGCCCATGCTGAAGGTGAAAACATAATAAGCTCATTTGGGATAATGAGCAAGCTTGTCAAAGGCTGTCCTATCCAGATAGAATGCACCATGGAGACAAGATATGACATTATGTGATGAGAAAAAAATACACTAATGTCTTCTTTGTTTATCCAGTCTGGAATTACATGTTAACATTATTCGCACCTAATTATTTAAGGATGCAAAGGAAGGAGAGAGTTAATCAGTCCAGCCTAAACTGTAGACAAGTTTTTTTTTAATTTACAAATTTTTCCCTTTCAAGTAAACTTGTCTCCACGTGTGCTTGCATAGTAACGCTCCAGGGGTTCCTAAGGCTTGACGCAATGCAATGAAGCGCTGTAACTGGTGAAACATTTGGCTTTAAGATAAGTAAAGAGGAGTGCGTAATAGATTATTTAAACCATTTATTCTAATGAGCACCCATGTTATGCTGTGATACATTAGTTTATGACTCCTCATTAGTTACGACACACAGGCTTACATGCTCCAAATACATCCTGCTATGCTGCTCACACAATCAAAATGGATGAACATGTGCACTCATCAGTAAACACTAATACATCTGCATATTTTTACCTCGCCAATGCAATGAATATTAAAAGAACGAAGAAAGAGAGACTCACACAATCCAAACAATCCGATGTGCGTAAAACAACTTTACCCACAGGACAGCACAAGTTACATTAAATGCACGAACTTAATTTGGCTGAAACAGGAAGAAAAATCCATTTCTCACATCGATAAATCTCCCAGGTGGTTGTATAGGAAACAGGAGGATTTCGTGCACAGAAATATTATTTTTAGGACTATCTCCAATCTAAAGTGGGCTGTCCATCAGAATTATGATAATAATATCCACGCCACAAAGACGAGAATAGTTTCAACAGTTCATCTGGTACAATTTTAATCACATTGTCAAAAATTTGAGTTGTTCTTTTAAAAAACCTGTAGAACTTGAACACGAAATGAAGTCTGAGTGGTTCTGACTTTGGCACTGAACTTGTATTTATAGACAAGAAAATGTGGGAGAAACACATGCAGCCACTTGCAGACGAGAGCGAGTTAGTGGTAATGGAAGTTTAAAGGGGGTTGTAAAATAGATAACATTTTCAAAAGACATTTGAAAAGTAGAATGGAAGTTTTGGAAGCACGAGGGGATTGAGACACGAGGGGCTGGTGGTGGTAGGGCTGCAGCTGACTTGGCCAGACGGTGTATATATGACTAGCGGGAGTAATACACTCCGCGAATCTAGAGCTGGAGAAGGATATACTATTTGCAACTGCTCGGCTATAGGACCCGAAGAGCCCACTTCTTCACTATATTCGGTGCAATATCGGATTTTCGGCGTCTATAAAACTCATGTCTATATATCATATGTTTTTCCTACATCGGAGCAAAGAACTGAGTGACTCAGACCGGCAGAGCAGCGCAAGTCTCTCAGACTTTCCCAGTCTGAATCACACACTGGAATGCAACTAACCCAGCTTCTTCATGTTAAGGACGGTCATTCTTTGGCGAACCTTCCAAGGCTTTTTAATCCATAAAATTCCCCACGGCACAATAGTCCGTTGATTGTTAGTTGCATTGTTATGGCTGCATTCATAACTTGTTGGAGCGGAAAGAGACATTGGGAACGTTTTATATTCATCGTAAAAAATACCATAGGGTATATGCTAATGTGAGAAGGCGATAAAAGAGCAATTGACTGGACCACGTATTGGATTTCACAGGAGCACGAGCAACAAGAGTATCTCCTTAACCTTAATCAACCTCCATCCATTTTTACGACGACCGAAACAGTTAAACTTGTAGCTTGGGAAAGTGTAGACGCATGCTCAAGCAATTATTATTACAAAGAAAAAATTGGATGTAATGTGAGAGAAGGTCATGAAAGGATATGCTGATTATAATCTAGAGATAATTATTTATGCTGCATGTGGATTTGGTGCGTGTCTGCTAATCCGTCAATCCCACCTTGTGGACCTGACAAGGTGATTTCACGTGGACGAGGAGGGATTCAAAAACCGGAGAAGGAGGTCGGCTTAGGGCTGGCAAGAGTGATAGGATTATCATGTCGTGTGGAACTGTGTAATAAATCCCGAAAGATAGCACGTGTGGTAGTTTGAAAGAGAAGGGGATGCAAGGTGCTGGATGTGGGACAGCATTCATAATTACTCAGCCTCAGCGACGACGTTAAATCCTACACGTGAGCCCTGAATGGTACGCTGCCGGGTCGTACACTTTATCAAAAGAAATCGCATCAACTTTATAGCGACAGTTGGGTTTTTGCAAGCTCGGCAGAGAAAAACTGCCGCACCAAGATCGTAATGCTAAGTCTATATCACCTATTCCCCACAGTTTCCCCACTCATTTTTCAAACAGTTGCCCATTTTAACAAGAGTTTGAGAGAGAATATACGGAGACTTTGTCCATCTCAAACTTGGTTCAAGTGTCCTTCGTTGAGTATGAAAATCATTTCTTCTATTTTTCGCTCAAAGTCCTTCTGTGTTAACAGATTATGTCTGGCTGGTCTTGGACTCAGATGCTTCGGCAAAACCTGCGTGCAAAAACTTGGCATATAAAACTAGCTTTGGCCAAAACCACCAGGGGATTCTGAGAGGAAGGCTTAGCATACAAAAGCACTACTGTGGATAGGATTGAGAATTAGAAAAGCTTGTTTGTTGGTGAAAGCGGAGTAAAGAGGCTCAGCACGTTGAGCTGGCATAGGCACGTCCTGTGTTATCTCTTGGAATTCACACCTTCTACTACACACCGCGGTAAGCACGGGACGAGAGCAACACCACAGGAACAGTAACGACAACAGCAGCCCCGAGTGTCTCGTAAGAGCTTGGAGAGCCTAAGTCCTGTCAGCGGAGTGAGTCCTAGTAAATGCTTCGTAACGATAATAATAATATCCTTACCAACAGAAAGCTGACATTTTATCTTTGACTAGTACTATGCTACAATATTAGCTTTCCTACAACTAGTTTGCTTTGCAGATGATTAATTGGCATGACCTTGCACTAGGAACAGAGAAATAGTGGAAAATATGGAAGGTAAAAGGTGAAAGGAACCACTGCAGCATGCGGGGAATTATTTATTTTCCTTTTTGCACAACACATACATTTCCCTACTGCCAGATGAAAGGCATTCACATCAAGCACGTTCGATACAGTTCCTCCCTGCCCTTGTTCTCCGCTGTCCCTACACAAGAGTAAGCCACACACGCTGGAATGTTTCACTCGACGCCCATATTTTTCCCCTTCTGACTCACGAGTACGAAGAAGCTACTAATAATTTATACTACCAGCTCGACTCCGGGAATTAATGGCTTCCACGTAGCTACTTTACGATTCTCCTCTATATTGCTTCTATGTCAGGTTTATATCATCCTCCAAAAGCATCCTTCTCCTTCACTACACCTTAAGACTACACATGAACAGAGCTAAATACAAAAGGAATAGACTACTTCTTGGAGTTCTTGACCACAAAATAGCCAGCCTTGCCACAAAGAACGGGAGGATGGCGCTGGAGGTTCATTTATTACAAGAACCCAGTTTCTATATTCTCACTCCGCTGACTTTTGCGGTAACGACTTCAGTTATTTCATTTTGGAGAGGGAGAACCGGAAGCTTGCTTTTTCAGTGAGCTCCTGCTGTGTCCTAATGGTGCGAGCAAATCTGACAAGATCAGCTGTACCCCTACAAATGTGATACAATAACAGTTTAGACATTTCAGGCTTTACAACTGACATGATATGATAAGGTGAGCCGCTCTCACCATTTCCCTCGGCTGTACAATATGAGTTCCTTTTATCACAAACACGACACCAATGAAAATTCTCCTTAGATCCACATTGTAACTGTATGAAAGGAGAGTGAAGCTAGTTCAAAGGACCAAAGTAATGAAAACAATAACACTTTCTCTGCAATTGCAGCAGAACATGGTTCAGTTGAATCCCATTACCAATACTAAGATCCACAAGGACACCACTGCTGTATTCCGACACTATTACCAAGGCAGAGAAATTTAATTAAAAGCACACAGAGAACAAAGAGTTCAATACTCTTACCATTACGGCAGTTGATAAAATAAGAAGCGTTTATTATTACAAAGCATTTCGTAATACGCCTTGGCAAATGACAAAGTCTACACAGCTCTCCACTCGATAGCTACTAAACCAAGAGACATCAAAGGTAGGGAATGTCCTTTTGTCGATTCCAACCAGAAAATAAGTACAAATAGTGAAATCTTAACAAGATTTCTCTCTTATTTAATGGTAATTCCTTACGCTGACTGGTTCACTTTGAAACCTACGTCATAATCACCATTACTGCTTTCATTCCAGTCTCAGGAAGAGAATTCATTAGCAGAGTCCGAGCTTTCGTTCTACACCAGGGGGATGGAAAAAATAAAGCAGCTAATGAAACAATGAGGCGAGGGAAAAGTTACAACTAACGAGTTTACCGAATTCTCCTGCTTCACTCGATTTTGTCCAAGTCTATTGACTTGGTGCAATCCCCGGTTCAAAATCAGCTCCAAATTCTCTTCACAGGAGATCCATCAGAGACAAAAAGACACTTTGAGTTAGCTACTCACTCCAATAAAAGACGGAGGAGGAAAACGAAGTGGAAAGCTAAACCTGGATCAAACATTGCTGTCCTAATTAGAGCACGACCCTTGCACACGCCTGTAGCAAGTTCGCCTTGGAATTTTCTCCTCTTGTTGGGGTTAATGATCCAATAGGCACACCCCAGTCCGGAATCTGATTCTCTAGTAGCTCGGGCAAAATACTCCGTCCTCAATCTACTCCTCACGTCCCTTCTCCAGTCCTCATCAGTTCGGCGGAAGTATATGGGAAATAACAACTGGAAATATAGCAAAGCGAGCTCCCATAATTCCAGTGCTTCACTGCCTCCAAAAATTGATAGAAAATTTACATTAGACATGAAAGAGTTGTTCGAGTTGAGGACTCGAAGAAATACGTACACAAAGAAGGGGTAAATATCTCGAAGTGGTAGCTCTCCTTGGGCTGAATTCGCAATTGCCAAGCCGACAAGACAAATACAAGATAAAGGAGGCTTGGACCACAAAATTTGCACATAATCTACATCTAACTTGGATTTCTTCTTCACCGCAGCCTTCTTTTGCTCATCTGGCTTAGTTTCCTTCGACTTGACGTCCTTGTGTAGATTCTTAAATTTCTTCGACATGAGTTTCTGCTTTGAATTGGTCTTTGCAATTATTGTCATTAGCAGTTGATCTACTTGCATGAAGATCACCGGTTCCAGCTCAACCTTGATTGCATTGCGACCAATCATCATGACTTAAAATCAGTCGCATCCTATAGAGTATCAACTGGTGCGATTGACACAGTGAAGAATAGAATCAGATAAAAATAAACGTCATACCATGCGAATTTCCTGCTTCCGCGATCGAGCTGATGCTTTGACAGGAAGCATTGAAAATGATGCCACTGCCGTACTAGAAGAATATCTTCCATCCTGTTTACTTCTCACTTGCAGTCTATTAACTACCCTTTTCTCCATGCTTTCCTGTCCGGTTGCAGGAAATTCTGCCAGCGATTCCACTTTAGCAATTACAAAGGGCACGTCGTCGTCCTTCAGCTCATCGTTTTTCGAGGACCGACGTAAGATTGTTGGCCTTCTTCTTCTGTCGAGGTTTTCCGTGGAAACTACTCACTGAGTATTCCCCCATGAAAGTTCAAAGCGCGTAGCCTGCAATGCCCCAAGTTCTCATTTCACTTCAAGCTTGACCTCACAGAAGAGCAGAGCTGAATGAACTGATTTATTGACTCGCAAACGTCAACCTTACCACTGGCTTGTATAATTTCATCAATGTATATTGATTAAGCTACACTAAAGGCCTCATCAAAGACCTGTGACACCAACTTGGACCACAAAGTTAATTACAGGAAGCGTAAGACAGAGTATGCACCCCGTGGGTTCAATGGTCACTTTAATGCAAATGAACCCAGTTCCCGGAATGCTGATTCCATTGAAGCAAGGCACTACTCATTTATGATCGAGCTTCATTTCCATCTACATCACACCAACCTCCTTGTTCCAGTGACATTAATTATTTTGATCGTCATCAGCGGGGAAATTGAAGGATCTGCGAGTGATGAGACCATGTCGACCATGTGTAATGTGTAATACCAATGATTCCTTTTGTTCGGTAGTTGCTCTTATTCAAACGTTGGACCTGAGTAAACTAACAAAGCTATATACTAAATTAAAAGGGACGTCCAATTCATTCGGAAGCCTTTAATTTTTGATTTGGTAGCCTTATGGAATGGAAATATTTGACGTCGACTTCCAGAAGGAAGGATCCATGGATGCCCATCCATGGTACATCTTGACATTCCAGGCAAGTAGATTTTTGTTGACAAGTTTTATAATTTTTCTTAGTATCAAAAAAAAAGTTTCTTATTAGCTACTTTAATGAAATATGCAGCATAACTTTATTTGGGAAGCCATTTTAATGAGGAATTAAATCTGAGGCATTGAGCGAGTTGTGGTTGATGGGCCCGGAAATGGTGGCGCGAATGTTAAATTAGTCAACATGATTTAAGCATTGAGGCAGAGGTGGGCAAAATATTTTTACTCATACTCACTCAAAATTTACTCACGAAGAGATTCCCAAACTCATACTCACT